>JAXIUT010035097.1:23786-59564 GCA_035586675.1 Eurytoma californica | reverse complement strand
ATCCATTTCAAAAAGTTAAATTACCACACACACTTCAATACTGTTTATGCAGATACTTATGAAATTAAAACAAACATGTCATTTTACATCTAAATCCACTGCGTTTATTGTAAAAGATACTGTTTGTTGTTTTTCATGTATAGACTAAAAACAGCTAAATAAATTATAAAATCAAATCTTGGAAAACAATTAATTTTGTAAATCAAATTTTATTAATTTCCCTGATCGAACTTTGAAGGAGCATTTCTTCATTAAACCTACATCGCAACAAAACTATAGTCTCGCTGAAGAAAAGTTTTAACTATAACTATGTACACTCCAGCGTCGGCTTTGATTAATCCACGGCAAACAAAAAAAATGTATATATATTGCAGGTAACTGGAGCGCCTGTAACGCGACCTGCAGCTCGAAGTCGGGTCAGAAGCGGCGCGACGTCACTTGCCACGACAGACAAACCAACTTGCCTTCCACGGATTGCAATCCCGAGAGAAAACCGCTCGAAGTTCGGCGCTGCCATCACAAGAAGCCCTGTCCCGACGAAAAACCCGGTGAGTTCTTTAGCACTTTCATTAAGGCCAAACGCCGCAAGAAGAGTTATTGATTAGTTCGGGCGATGACGACGCGCTTAATAAATTGGCGAGCTTATTTTTCTGCCGCGATTTTTCTCGCTTCCTCATACCTTTTCGAATTGTTAATCTCGGCGATGCGTAAATATTTTCGCGCTACGGTTGTTTGGATTGAGTTATCAATCTTGAAAGGGTTCGTAACGAAAAGTATTCTATCCGACTGTGAGCTTTTTATTTCGAAATTTTATGTAATAAATAAAGTAGTCCGTAAATTTCTTTCAGCGAAAAGATTCGATCGACGGAAGAAATTCAGTGACAAGTACGCATCTAGCGCCGGAAGTTGTATGGTCTCGTTACTAAATTTTCGAAGCCTCTCGACATTTTTCACGGAAAGAAATGTAAATCAGATCTTTTGAAATAGAATTATTATAAAAACTTGTTCAAAATTCAAAAGTTTATTTATTTTTTTAAATTTTAGTATGCGCTACTTTAATTGGTACTTACACCTCTTTCTTCAAATATTTTCTTGAAAAAACGTAATTTCTGATAAAAGCAATGGCATGAATCTAAATCCTTTTGAACGAAAAGAAAATTTAGCTGAATTAGAGTATCATCAATATGCGGTTATACGTTTGTTTCAGGCTGCAAAGATAGCATCAATCCGTCCTGGATGTGTTCAGCTTACCGGCGCATGTGCGATGCATCGTCAATAGTTCGTGAGAAATGTTGCGCAACCTGCTACAAAAGACGAAAACACGTCCGGCATAATCGTCGGCAGAACACGGCGGATTAAATTTGAATTTTTCAGATTTACGCCGAAGCGACGAAAATAAGCGCACAAACGTAGTGCGAAAATCTTTTTTTATCACATTTTTATTCTCTACTAAAGTTGATTAACGTAAGTTTCGAATCTCTAGGGGGTGTTTTTATTATCGCTACACCGACTTCGAACTTATAGTGATTAATTTAGAAAGTAAGAACATTAAAACGTATACATCATATGATTTTTTTTTCGATGTAACCGAATTTTTTTATGCTTAAACTCGTACAACATTTCGACAATCAGCACATTATTTAATTTATTGAATGTAAGGATCGTATTTGTCGAAGTAAATGGTCGATGCGAAAGTGACTTTAAAAATTTTTTTTTGTTTTTATTACGACGTCGTATTTATGATGGTATAAAAACAGAATTGTTTCATTTATTGAAATTGATGGTAATAATACATTAAAAGTACAGAGGGACAGCCGCTTGTATAAGTGAAATAAATTACCATAAATATTGAACCTTTACTTTAATATGTGATTAAACGATTTTTTTGAATTTCAATTTAACTGTTAAGTTACGACTGAAAAATATTATCTCCAATTTTCAATTTCATGCATAACGTATGTCTAATAATCTGTATCTAAAAAGTATAACTACATATAATATTATAAAAAATAATTTTAAACGGAATAACTTTAAATTATTTTATCATTGATTAAAACTTTTAATTAATTAACTAAGGAGAATTCAAAATCGAAATTTTGAACTCTAATAAATTAGATTGGTCAAACCTTCGATTTTTGTTGCTATTATTTAATGTTTTCTAAAAACTTTATATTTGCAACAATAATGCGATAAGTCATTGTGAGACAGATTCCGTTTAACAATTTTGTACGTAATCATGCTATTCGATGTAAAAAAATAGTATTCAAAACAATCTTTCAAAATAAAATTCTGACTTTTTAAAACAAAATTATTTTATCTATGTTTCGACCCAATTCTTTAAAATTCCATCAGTATAGCCCACTGTATCATAATATAATACTACGGAGTAAATTAAGTAACTTAAGTTATTTTTATTAAATGCTTTAATACGCTTAGACGAAGTAATTATTAATTGTAAGGTTTAATTTTGCTTTTATAATGTTAAAATATCGGCTTTAATTTAAGATTGCGAACCTCTTCTGCACAGACTTAATTATTCGATAAGAATCTTTTACATTTACTTTTTTTATGTTGATCAAGCTTATTATTTTTAAATATATGATTGCTGTGTACGTTTATACAAATAAACCTGTAAGACTGTTCAACAATACCGAGGAGTCATTCGAACACTGTTCTTTATTTTCATTTCTGGTATTATGCACGTATTAATGTTCATTCCAACGATATCGTGTACATTGTAATTTTTGTGACATTTGATTACAATGACTGTAAGAATTCCATCGATTTTAATCCATTTAAACTAATCACATAATTACGGCTTACATGCGTGAAATAATAATTAATTAAACCGTCGAGCATCAGTAGCCTTCTGCACATGCAACAATGAATTTATCATATTCAGATATAGTACATCAAAATCCAAGTATTTATTCCGCAAGCTCTGCTATGTAAAAACATTAAAACGACGATAAAAGAATGATACGAAATTAAAAAATATTTACTATGTACTTGCACTAATATGAAATACAGTACGTGTAGCCAGTAGCGATTTTTTATAAGATCATGATTTAACACTTTTTAAAGACATTTGAAATAATCGATTACTTCCTACAAAATTTTAAATTGATTTTACATTTATCGAAAATTAATGACAAAGTCACTTATTTAGAGGCCTGCGTTTATAAGCAATGGATAACTTGGTGTAAAACATTTTTCAATAGATCAATTATTCGTGTAACTTGAATAGACATAGTAATATTGGTGCAAAAATTTCAATGCACCTATACAAACTATTGGATTCACCAATCAATGCAGTGCTCTAAGAGCAACAACGCAGCCACCAGAATTTCAACAGCCGACAAGGAAGAAGTCTATTTTACCCACTTGAGGTTAAAACGTGATTACTATTAAATGTTAAAATAGAAAATCAAAAGTTTAATCGAAGGTAAAAGCAGAATAAACGCAGTGATAATTAACTAACAATTTACCCTTTATCCAATGTTAATAAAAATTCTTCTTTTAATATATATTCAAACAGACAGACTTTTCTTTCCTATGTAATTCAATTACAATTAATTTTTCAAAACACATATGTTTACTACTACACTTTGATAAATAAAATAAAATGGAACTGATCAATATACTGTAAACAATTTAGTACAAATTTAATGCATACCAAATTTTGCATTCTTGAAGCTGTAAACAAACAAATTTTTTAAATTCTGAATTCAAAACGAAATTCTAATAATCTTTTCATAAAATTTTATTAAAATACTCAATTAAAGCAAAGTACCAGTATTTAAATAAAAATTCTAACAAAGTTATGCTCATGGGCAGAGACTTTGTTACGATACATCCCATCTGACAAAATAAAACTATTAAATTTTAATTAGCTAATGCACAGTTGCTACTGTGGCATGTAGCCTGCACTTATAGTGTTCCGCCTCTCATTATAGCTTTGCCTTTGTTACCCTGCATCCAATTATTTGTTTTTACTCCCAAGTTCCTGAGCGAGCTATCAAGATAATTACCGGATCTTCAAAAGCAGGAGCTTAAAAAAAATTTGTTAGAAAAAAAAGAAATAAAATAAGAGTTCCGCATCCGCACTCGTGCTAATTTGTAATTAGCTCATTTTTTATAAATCCGAGCTTTCGATGCTATAAGCGCAGCAGAGGAGCAAGTATGACGTCTGAATAATTTGAATGCCCAGGACAGAGAGCTGTTGCCTATCCTAGTCAACGGAGGTCTGTACAGAGCTCGAGCGCAGAATCTTCGAATCAGCAGAACGACACTGTGGATGCATTCGGGCTTTTTTTACTTTTACCTAAGTGCAAAGTTAGCTGAATAGCGCGCTCTCCGGAATCATCGTTGCCCGTTTAAATTCACGTCTCGAAGCATCGGAATTACAACTGAGAAAATTCTTTTCTCACTTCTTTCCAAATGTTAAATGCTCTTTTGACTCTCTTGAATTTTGTCAGTTTCATTTTTAGGTGGATATTAAATTTTTCGTTCGAGTTTGATTTATCTCTATTATTATTTCACGACTACAATTCATTTGCGATTCAATGCATCTCTTACGTCAGCCGAAGATTTTTCATTTCCAAGTTGTCATCAATCATTTATCATTTTATCTTTAACAGAAAAAAGCGCAAAGAATTCATGTACATTCTCACGCTGCGTTTGAAGTCTTGAATTAGTAAAACAAAAGATACGTATCTTTTTGTGCCCGTTAGACTTCGAAAAAAGCATCAACGGTCCAGTTGCAATAAATGCTAAGAGAAGCTGTACATTAATTGTCATTTGAATTGTTAATTGAAAGCAGTATAGAGACGTAAATTTATTTTGTAACGAGTCGCGGGACCTGTGCCTCAAAGGCATGCAATTCTAAACTACCTAAGAGACTAAAAATTCCCCCCGTATCTTTTGACCCACTATCAGTTTTCTCGTGCAGACGCGTTTTCACGAAAAAGCTAACTTACAAGCTGGCGCTCTCAGCTCGCTCATAAATAAGTATAGGCTTTCCTCCTCTCCCCCCTACCTTAACGGCGCCTCAAAATTCATCCATTTCTTACCGAGGCTCGTTTTTCCTTCCTCCTCCCTCCTCTCTCTCTTTCTCTCTCTCCCTCTCTCTCTCTCTCTCTGTCTCTTTCTCTCGCCGTTTGCCTTTGCTCCCGCGAGGGAGCCTCGGGGCCACCTCGGCGTCGTATATAGGCGCGGCGCCCGGCCGCACATACAACCACGTGCAGCTCAGCCGTAGCGCGCGACCTGGTCATAGCAGCCCAACGGTGTGCGCGCGCAAGGGATGTAGGCCGCATGGCCAGGTCCTGCGAGTTCACCCCCGACGCGTACAAGCACGAAATTGTCACAAAGCGCCTGCGCGTCCACATTTGTGTGCGTGCGCTCTCCAAAGCCAGAGAGAGAGAGAGAGAGAGGGGGGGGGGGAGCGTCAGATGCGCTTGAACGTGATATCACGGTCCGGCCATGAAACAAGGACGGAGCTGGAATCAGAGGTTGATAGACAGAAAGCGAAAACGAAATGAAGATACATAGGCACGAGAAGGCCGGAAGGGAAATACAAGATGAATGCAGAACGAGATGAAGAGCCGAGTGAAACATTACGGACGACAAGAGGCTTCGTAGGACAAGAAGGGAACGAAATTTAAGGCTCGTGGTTATCAATATTTAATTTTTATGCGTCCGTTTTGTGTATGCCTTCGAGGCATTTAAATGAGTGAATCTTTTATCGGCTCTTCCAATTTTCATGCCTAATCTAAGAGAGTATCACACCCCTGTATGAAATTATAAAATGTTAAATTCATTCGATTCTGTTCGGGTGTAAAATATTTGTATGAAAATTTTTGTTACCAATATATTGAAAAGTCTATCGTAAATCTTCATGGCGTGACCAGAAAATATTTTAACGTTTACAACTGTAAAGTGATGGGACATTTTTTGTATTGAAGTAGATCGTAAAAAGTTTGCAAATTTTACGAGGATTATCTAAATTTTAGAATCCTGCTACATAAACTTTACTTTCGATAAAATGTTGTGGGTACTTTTTCTATTAAAAAAAAGAAAAGTCATGATTATAGCTAAAATAAATGATATAACTGAAATCAGTCTGTCATTTTTATTATGATAACTATAATGGTAAAAAGTAATGAGGTTCTGAAGATGAAATAAAAGAATTAGGTTTAAATTGATGTACTAATATCTGGACGTCGGTCTATGTCGGCCTTTTACTACTTACGGGAACACATTTTTCTCATTTAGTAAGTAATATCAATTAATTTTTAGAAACGGATAATTTTTTTAAATAATATTTCTTATATCTAAGCAATTTAAGCAGTATTAAAAAATTTTCTGATACTTCAGTTTATTTTTATATACATAATAAATTTCAGATTCTTTTTTGTGCTGCTCTCTAAATCTAATTATTTCAATAATTTATAGCGGTATATAATGCCATAAATTATTTACTCGTGATTCACTCAAACAGTAAATAACCTTTCGAGGTTTTAACTAGTACAAAAAATAAAAACCTTTTATTTTTCCGTGCAATGTTTTAAAAAACGCAATAAATAAACTGTGAAATTTATTACGTACATCATTTTTACGCACTGTCAAGAAAGCTATAAAAATATATTTACACCACCCTTCGGAAAACAAATATATAATTTTAACCGAAACTTTTTTCTCTCTCGAAAAAAAACGATAATCTTTGATTCGTGATAAATGTACATAAGTAGATATTATCCGATGCTAGTCAGACACGTTTCAATTTACTACGGCGGAAGGAAGTAGGATAAACACTGGAATTTTCACGGTTAAAAAGTTGCGTTAAAATAAATTATGAACAAAATACGTGCAAGAAAAATGTATTAATCTTCCAAATAAGACAAATCGAAATGTCGCTCAGAGAAATTGATTAACTAAACATTTGCTTCATTAAGCTGCGTTAATTAACTATGCAATGCTTGTCAGGAGACGCTTTATTACACCGCTGTGCTTTTCAAGTAAAAAATCAAACACTTTTTAATTTATGAAAACCCAAACAATTTATACTTTATTGTAGGTTTCGAAATTGAATATTTATGAGTTTTCTGTTTCCTGGAATTCAGACTTATTGAATTGATTACGAAGGTAGAAACGTGTTTGGTAAATAGATAAGTATATAAAAATACCTTTGCTGACCTTCTATATTTGATGCACACAATTATTATTTGAAATACTAATTATCGTAAATTAATGGATTTTCTTAATTACCGCAAACACTTCTCTGGCGTTTCGATATCTTCCAAGAAACCTTCTACAAAATCTTAGAAAACAAGAAAAACTCCGCAACTAATTATTAACTTAAAATTAACATTGCCTTTTTCTGCTTTATCTCCACCGGCTTAAAAATAAAAATTGACATATTGTTAAACGGATAAAAAAAATTGATTGGGTGAATTCTGTATATAAAGCTAATGTATGTTTTAATTAGTTTATTTAAAGTAAAAGAAACATTGATAAAATAATTTTCATATATTTAAATTAAATAACGGAGAATCAAATTCTTTTTAATAATAAATAGCGAGATTTGAAAATTCTCTAAATTACAATACTCATTTACTTCGTTCATTTTTGCATAATGAAAGCTTAATAAAATGAAAATGTAATTATTAAAATATACATCATAAAAAGCATTTTACGAGAAATTTTCCTCCCGCGTTCGTTTAAGCTTAAAAATGAGATCACTTTCGCCAGAAATCTGCAGACCAATTTAACATGGAAAGCAAATCGCTTAATAGATTTAAAAAAATTCACGAGTAGCTTATCGTACAAGAGCGTGTTAACACCGGCGAAAGAAAATAATTTCTCGTTTACGAGGCCGTAAGAGACTGACAATATACGATCGCCATGGCACTCTCAACGGCAGTCGCTTTAAACTTGCGTCATAGCGAAACGCCACGGCGAAACGAGGGAGGTGAGACGGGCAACGGTGCAAAGGGCTCCAGTAGCGCAGTAAAGGCGGCCCGAGATATAGCGACGCGCAGCCAGCTCTAAAGGGCGCTAAGCCGAACGCATTGAATAAAACACACCGAAATGAAATAGTCAAATTTTCTTCCGTTCCACCCCTCGCTTACCTTAAAAATGAATCGTCCTAGCTTTCGAGATCGCCGTTACGCCTACTATCGCTGCTCACTCTCGGCTCGAATAAAAGAGAGCCTCGAAATCACTTTGAATAATGCATTCGCGCAAAAGTCGCGCGAGCCATTTGAAATAGAAACAAAAGGGCGCGTACATCGCTCGGAAAAAATACAGCCGCGCGCGACGGGAATTGCGAGTAAAGTTAAAAAAAGAGAGCTTAAAACTGGCCGGGGGCAGCGAACAGAAAAAAAAGGGATCCGACCGCGCGTAAGCGAGAAGGCGAGACCGGTAAAGAGGCAGGAGTAAGGAGCACGGCATCCGCGATAAAGAAAGTTGCGAGAGAGATAGAGAAAGAGAAAGAGAGAGAGGGTGGAGGGAAGGGAGGGAGAGGAGACGCGCGCCGGGTGACCGAGTTGGAGGGTGGCGTAGCAGTCACGGCTAGGGGCGAACCCGACAGAGAGAGAGAGCGAGCGGGCGAGGACAAGGGAGGGGAGGGAGGCACAGGTAGGGAGGCTCGCTACTGGGGCTGGCTCCGCTCGGCTTACTCGGCGACTCGCCTCGGCCCCGGCGCGTCCGCCGCAACGCACGCATCATCCGGCCGGAATCGAACGCAGCTGAACTCCCGCTCGCCCGCCCGCATCGGAACCCCCGTATTTTTTTGTTTTGCTTCGTTCCGCTCGGTGCTGCGCTTCTTTATTTTCTCGTCGAGCATGGGAAGGAGGCGCGCCGAAGCTTCTCCTCCTCCCGGCGGACGATAGGACGCAGTCGGAGGTGGAAAAGCCGAGGGGACACACACGTGCTCGCAAGTGGCAGGGATCGTGCGATGAGGAGGCAGTTGGGCAGGGGGTGGGGGCGGGAGACTGGATGAGGCCCAGGCGCGCGCGAGAGGATGAGAAGAGGAGCACCGGGTCCGGCGCACAGGGAGCTTGGATTAGGTGAGTGTTGCTCGGATTTATTATGTTGCTCTTTCCTCGAGGAGAGAAAGGGATATAGCGTGCACGGCTCGTCGGGAGTCGAAGGCCATCGTTAACAGGTGTCTATTCTGATCGCGTGCCCCCGCCGCTTGTTGCTGTTCAGAGCCGCCGTTCCCGGGATACGCTACGAGGAAATTTCCGTGTCGGTAATTCTTTTATCGTTTTAATCCGCGCGGGACTTGGGGAAAAATGAGACTACGATTGTTTCGGAATATTTTTGGAAGTGAGGAGAGAGACGGATGCGCTGTTTTTTCGTTATTAATCACCACGCGGGGACTGCGAGATTTCGTAATATTTTCGCGGAGGAAAAAGTGTTTGCCGCGCGTTCAATCAAGATCAGGGGGGATATAAACAGGTTTCCATTATGAGGCTGATGGAAACGCTCTCTTTTTTTATTTTAAAAGTTATAGATTCCGAAGCATATTTTAGCGCAGCAAAATCCGATGGAGTTTAAATTGAAGCTTAAATTTACGTTATAACTAGAAGTCATGTGATGTCGTAAATCGTACATAAAACGAACGTAACGTGTATATATTACATGCTCAGTGATTAGCAAATTTTCGAATTGTAACGGATTGATGCTGCTGTAGTTTAATAATTTTGAAATGTATTGTAAATGTTAGAGAGCTTCTTTTTACTATCGAAAGAAATTGATCTTTTTTATTTTTTGACAACCTTTTTTACTTTCATTTTACTAGAACATGATAATACTAATAAAAATTCATAATAATATTCATTTAAACGCTATCGTAATTAATGACTTTCAATCATCCAAACTGTTAACGTAAAGATAGTAAAATCATTCTTCAGAGTTTTAGAAACATTATTGTTATAATTTAATTAAACAAAACCCACTGCCAATGGATTACGTACCTCAGACTTAATCTTAGACTTCCCTTTCTTAATTTATTAATAATAATCCTTTTGCATCTAACTTTATATTTATGTTTTATATTATTATTAACGAAGCTACTAGAAAATAGCTTTTTCCGTGACTTTAATAAATTTTTCAGGGCTTAAAAATAAAAAATTACTGTTCAATAATGAAATATCGAAATGATCGTGAGAATGAAAAATAAGTAAACAATTTCAATATGAAAATATTACTGTAAAAATAAATAGGAAATTTCCGGAATTTTTCATTTTAATTATTACATTGACAATTTATTATATTGACTGAATTCTATAAAAAAAATGAAAAACAAGAAAAGAGTAGAGGTGTAAAACAATAGCTCTATAGTATTAAAATTCGTTCGACACACATTCTTGCACATACGCCCAAATCCATACATACATTTTCCAAAAACAACAGAATATAATCCATTTTTATTACACTTTTAGATCAATTTTTTTCACTAGTACGAAGCTTTCTCAGTGAGGAAGCAATAATATTATTATTTCACTTCACTAGATTAAAACAAAATAAAAATTCGATTAATTGTTTCGATCCACGTTGTCGAGCATCGCAATTTTAACAATAGCAAAAGCAATAATTTATAAAATATAGATCGCGCAATCTACCACAACAATAATTATTATATAACAACCTCATGAATTGAGCGAGACATATCGAGTAAAACGAGCCTGTTTGAAACAAATTTTAATTATAGATAAGGGTCTATTGGGTTACCTAGAAACTCGGTCAGCAATGTGTACTTGTACATAATTTCCGAAATCGAACTTGTTAAATGCACATTAAACAAACGCAATACCTGACGGAATTTACATGCATCGTATCATATGGCTCGGCTTTCAATCAGTAAATGCAAAGACCCACTAGAAAGTTTTTCACTCTGAAATTTTTTTATTGTAAAAAAGCTCTAAAATTTTTTATCATAAAAAAATTCCAGAAAGCACTGGAAAGTATATGAAAAAAGTAGTATAAGCCGTTCGGTGCAAAACTTTTCACTTTTAAATGGCTCTAGAGAATCTAAAGGAAAAATATATCTTGTTTGATCGATCAAACATAAATCATACGTTGTGTTTTACCAAAATAATATGTAAATTTACGAAATAAAAGGGAAGTGGTGAAATTTACTGCGCTGCAAATTGATAACAATTTTTTTTTCTCAGAGATATGAGAGATGTTCATTTCGTAGAACAAACGCAACAAAATATTTAAATAAAAACAGCAATATATAGATTTTTGATTCCATAAAAGTTAACTAATGTAACAATTATGTAGCATGTGATGTACAGAAAGATCTTTTCCCTTCACTTATGAAATCTAATATTATTTTGAAAGTTTCCAATGGTCGGAATACCTGTAGTATCGCGAATTTCATTTGATAAAACATGGCAAAGAGATCCTTAACTTTTGAACAAAACTTTTGAATGATACTACATTTACTTATCTCTAATAGATAATGTTATTCTTATTTAGAAGAATAGTACATTTATAGATTAATTTTCTAGACTTTTGTAAATGAACATAATTTTCCTATATAAGAAGTTGCAATTTTGGAAGCAATATTTGTTACGAATTACTAGTAAATTAATAGCATTTAGACCGTGCAAATTTAATAGTCGATCTCATTATCTACTACAACGGGCCTTATTTGCACTGCCCATAAATTGAAGCGTTAACGCCTCCATTTGAATATGCATGCGAGTTGACAAATTTTGAATAATCAAGCCTTGCTTTGGTCTAATGGAGATAATTAAGCTGTAAATTTGAAAATTTTAAATTAAATCATCCCTCAGAATTTTTATATTTTATGGAAATTTGAAAATTTTCTTTAATAAAGGTACTGATATTAGAAAAATTAAAACTTACAATCTTATCTATTCGTAAACGTCACGGTAAAATGTATAAAACATTATACAAAAAGTTTTATTCAGATGAGTAACGATTCGCACAGTACCCTAGTATAATTTATTAATAACCTGTAGCCTTTTAATTTATTCATTCTAGATATATAAATTCAAGATTATACTCTGCATAAAAATATTGAAACACGCAAAGGCCAGGATACAGTCAAAAGGTTAACAGAAAATTTTTAGAATTTTTAGAATTTTTAAAAGGAAGATTGTAAAACTTTGAATGTATCTTAGAAAATACCTATACTGGAAGAGTATTAGAAGGTATTCCAACATAAAAGATTTTACGATAACGCATATGGTATAGCGAACGTCAAGCAAATTGAAGTATAAACTGTTTCATATAAAAGAGCGAATGGATTTTATATATACGTTATTTTAAATTTAAGCTCTTCTTCTTTGCGTATAAAAGTAATATATTTTTTTTAAATTATAAAAGTAGACTCTTCAAAAATACTTTTTTTCTTTTGTAATCATCGCAAGCACTACTTTTCTTAGAAGAGGATTATTTTCAATATCTGTGGTAATACGTGTATTTTTTATAATTGAGTATATTATGTAACAAATATAAAAATTAATATTTTAAAATAAAATAATAATTAATAATAATAATTAATATTTTAAATTAATTAATATTTTCAAACAACAAATATAAAAATTAATCTAAGATAAAAGTTTCTGTCCGATTTGCTAGAACTGCTACTTTTTGCAGTCGATCGATTAGTAAGTATCCACTACCGCCAATATCTATTTTCGTTCTTTTTATTATTTAAAAATTCAGTATAAATTATTGTAAATAATGATAATAAAAAATATTGCATTCACTCTAAAGTTTTATTTGAATGCGATGAATTTCATGCTGACGTAATTCAAAGATTAACGGGTATCTTCATTTTTTAAGTAGTAATATCAGGATACTGTCAGCCGTTCGATGCAACAGCTATTCTATTAAAAGAAAATCATCCGCCGCTATTTTCAAAGTTGTTCCTCGTTAAATTTGTAAAAGATATTGGCAGTGCACTCGTTCCCTAGCAATGCATTACCTCGAAAAACCAGACACCCAAAGTAAAATGACTACCTTGCAAAGCGTAATGGAAAAATTGCAGCTAAAGTGTCCTCTTCATTTCCAAACCTATTAACTCGAGCTTTAAAAATGTTTTACGCGCAAAGTTCGAGCCGCCGTAAAATTGCCGCAGTTGCGAGGCGAAGCACGTAACTACGTCTACAACCCACGTAAAAAAAATATAAATAAAAAATACGAGTCCTCCGCGACCGCGAAAAAGAAAATCAACAGTGTCGCGAGTCCCTGCGCCGCTTCTGCATCCGTAATCCAGGCCCGATCGATCAGCGGCTGACCTCGTTGGGTCCTCTCCAGTAGTGTGTCCTGCACAGTCGGCGGCGACGCGGACTTTCGGACGGTGGCGGCGGCCGAATCGGCGGGAGGCGCGCGTACCTGTTGCCGACGAGCAGCCCCGTCGGCCCGCTGAATCGCCCAGTGGCCATGCGCAACTACGACCGTGGCGGCGGGATGCCCACCGCGTCATTCCACACAGTGCGAAGAATGCAGGACAATCAAGCAATTAACTTGCTGCGCGCGATAATCGAAATTCGCGATTGACACGCTGGCACAGACAATCAGCGACACCATGCTCAGTCCGAAGATGCAAAGGACCGGTGAGTTTTAAATTGACTGGCCGTACTAGATTTTGTTATTAAAAACTTAATTTTTAAAATAATTGTTTGCTATCTAACGCTGAATTGGTAGAAAAACTGAAGTTAGTAGAAATTGCTTTGCACTGAAAACAAAATTTATTGTTACTAAAGAAATCTTCTTGATTCAAGTAGCATTTACTTCAATTAAAGTAATATTTACTTGAATCAACTGAAATTTACTTAAATAAAGTAGAATTTCTTTAGTAACAATAATAAGCTTTGTTCAGTGTGTTAAATAATCGTTAAATAATCGTAGTCTTTTCACTAAGTTTTCGCGAAATTTTTCTAATTGTAGTGCCTTTTACTAATTCAACTTTAGATAAGTGTCGATGTAAAGTAATAGTAAGATGTGAGTGGACGTTCCTGTGAGGATGGGAGGATCACGGACGTATCCAAGGAAAAACAAAATAAGTTTTTATTTTTCAGTCGAAGTTTCGATATCTTTTATTGCTATGTTTATCTGGAATACTGAAATTATATTATTTACATGTAAAAAAAGATAAAATAATTATGGACTTAAGTATCTTCGTAAAGTAAGTTAAAACGTGATAAACCAATCGTCTCGCGAGTTTTATACCTTGTAAACTAGACAATCTGTTTTACAATCGTCGCCAACAAAGGAAATGGAGCAATTATACCGAAGGAATGAAGTGCAGCTCCCAGTCCAGTAATCAAAATCTGATTAGCAGCGCGTCACTGCATACCTGTCGAAGAGACAGGAAACAGCAAATGAATTCTTTCGTGAAATTCGATGCGCTCGCTTACGACCTCTGAGTAGTTCGAGCGGTTTAAATCCGCGAGGAAAAAATTCGATGTACGCACTGTCTAAATGCGGTAGACTAAACGATAACCTAATTTGTGCAAAGGAAATTGCGCGATTATAGCAATTAAGTGCACCGCCCGGTCTGGTAATAAAAGGTGCGTTTGAAATACGAGTCTAACCCCTGTAAGGTACTTCGTTCAAAAACTATCCAAACACTAACTGAAAAATAAAAATCTCTGCATTTTTCCTTGGATTGGCCCTATTCCCATTTGTAAATGTTATAGCACAATGATTAAATTATAATATAAATTATGTATGAAGTAATAATACAATTTAATAATTCCCGTGTTGAAATTTTACATTCATTTTAATAATTTCAATTCTCAGAATGCGCATAAAATATTTTAATCATTAAACATTTACTAACAAGATTATAATTAAAAGAGGCCGGGCTGCCTTTCAAAATTACATTTAATTAATCCCAACTGCGTCTCTTGAACTTGCGAGGAGAAATTCATCATTTATAGAAAATGAATCGCTGAAATATGGCGGACTTGCAAACAGTTGCATGAACTTGTGTTTCCAAGAGTAACTTGATCTTTCAGAATCAATATCAAACTTATTAAAAGATTTTAGCACGGAATATTAACTTCTTCTTACAATAAGTTCCGCGAATTGAAAATTTTATACGATGGAATATTAATTTTTTATGCCTCCGATATGAAATCAATATTTAAAATTGTGTCGACAGTTTCTTTATTAAAAAATACTCAACTGTTTAATTAATAAATTTTAAAATTCAGCTAATCAAGTCACTTGAAGCATATTAAGGATGCGATAATTTGGTCTATTTATTATGTAAAAAATAAATGTTTAATTTAAAATAATCTTATGTTGAAAGAGAACTCATATTTAAGAAATTTAACTTTAATAATTTTATTAATGTGCTTATCTTAATTACATCTACTTGTAAGCATAGGCAACAAGTAGCAGATTATTATGAGCAATAGCTAATAATAATTAATAACTAATTACAATAGGAAAATGTCACTTATCAATAAAAAATGTGTCTAAAAATGCAAACAACGAATTGCGTCGCGATAGAGACGATTCATTGATGTGCTGACGGCATCGTAGATACATTTCGTTTTCTAGTGCGGGTGAACGACTCTCAGCTGGTGATGCTCTCGGAGAAGGCTCATTACGACCACTCGGTATCCGGCTACCTGCAAAAGCGGACCTCCGATTCGACTAAGTGGCAGCAGCGCTGGTTCGTGCTCTACCAGGTAAACCCCGTCGTTTTTTGTTTTTCCTTTTAATCTCCCCTTTTTTGCCCACTTTTTCCCTCTTTTCCGCCGGCGCGCAGCTTTGAAACTTTAGCGAGAAGTATTTCCGATTCCCCGTGAGGCCGACCGCACCCAGATAAATCTTCCGCATTTCCGCGAGAGCGCAAGGCATCGGGCTGTACGAGTGGAATCATTGATTCGAATATCGGATTGCACGAGCAATTTAAGAGCACGCAATGCGCGACTGAAAATATTCTTTATTTTTCGGGAAAATAATTAATTCGGAATTGAGCGTGCGCTGGAAAAAATTCAATAATCTACGCTTATTTTAATTAAAGTTTAGCTTTCGCCCTTTTTACGCTGAAAATATACGAGGTAACGCTGTAATTTTTAATATCCTAAAAGCATTCCAGTACAATTGCTGTAATATTAGTTTCAGTAGCCTTCAGTGAAAACAATTCTGCTTTATTGTAACGCGAAACGTTAATCAATAACAATTACAATTGTGATATTTAGATTGAAATGGTACTAATAAAATTCCGTGCAGGTGCTAAATTACAGAAGTAATCTTTTTTAGAAAAATATGTTTGAATATCGCTTATATGATATAGAACTACATTTATTTGACTAACAGAAAATGGTTCAGTTTACTCAGTAAAAATTTCATGGAACGACCAGAAGTGAAATTAAAAAAACCAACGTTGATTGGAAACTTGAATTGCACAAAGAACAAAAGTATATGAAAATAGGAAACGCTCTATTTCAGTGAACAGTCATGTTTTCTGGTTTTCAATGCGTTTTTTAATTAAACTTCATTTAACATTTTTTTTTACTTTTGTTGTCTAATAAAAGCAGTAATCATAGATCTTACAAAAGTATCACATAAACTGTTTTATTCGTTTTACACTTATACCTTATTTAAGCTCAAAAAAAATAGAAAATGCATGGCAACAGGTGTTTTTTTAAATTTTTTTTCATAGTCGCGTGAGATTACACTAGAGGGCAATTACTTTACAGATACGGTGTTTTCCAAGTGATAACATCAAATTTACCTAAGAACTATAAGAATTTAAAGAAATGTAAAAAAGACAGTGACGAAAAATAGATACGCATTCTTTCAACGAAACATTTTTGATAATAACTTCACCTTTATTATGTGCATTATACTTTAAGATTCTCGAATATTCTTCTTTCAGAATATCCTTTTTTACTATGAAAATGAGTCATGCACGCGGCCGAGTGGCATCATCATGCTGGAGGGTTGCTATTGCGACCGCTTAATTACAGCCAAAGGCAAGGACTCCGACAAGCAAGTAAGTGTACCTCTCATGCTGGCCTTTGCGGGCGCGTAATCACGGCGATGCGACCCTCGAGTTAAACATCGATCTCGCAGGGAAAATAAACCTGCGTACACGTAATTAGAAAAACAAAGTTTGCGCGCCGTTTGTTTAATCGAAAGTCAGCTGCCCGGGAAGTAGTGGCGCTTCCGGCGTGGGAGGAAAGGGTCCGAAACGCCATTAGCCCGCAAATCCCGAGAAAATTAAAAAAGAGATGCCAGTTGATTCTCGTTGAGTAAATATGCCAGATAAATAAGGGAGTTCTCCGGCCTTATAAGGAGACAACCTTTTTTCGCAAATATTTGTTGTGCTGCCGTATTATTAGGTACGAAAGATAACGGGGAAAAAGTGTCATTTTGTTGAAACTTTTTTTGTACAGCAGGTATATTTGTCCAATGCGTAATATTATCCCTTTAAATTGCTCTAGAAAACACCATTTTGTCTCAACGAAGGGGATTAAGGTGAATTAAAATTTTATAACAACAAAACTAATGTAATGATATTTCAGAAATTAAATAATTGTTAAATTACTTTTATCTTGGCTTCTACTTAAGACCGAATCTTTTTTAGGTGATCGTAAAAAAAAACAAAAATTGTTTTTTATTATACTTTGACAAATTTTAATAAAAGGCATTGATTGTTACTTCTATAAACGAGGATAAATTAAATATTTAAAAATTTAAAATTTTGAAAAAAACGAATTTTGAAAAAAACAAAAACAATAATCACGTATAATCTATAATGCATTGATTTTATTTAAATATTAGAATCCTCTTTTACTTTGGTCCATAATTGAATATTTTTTTTGTATGGCTATAATTTGCGTCTAAAAATGTGCAAACTCGTTTTGGTTTTGTAAAGAGAACATGGATTTTCATTAAACAGAAAAGATAAATTCAACAACAATTTTCATATGAGCTTGTGTTAAAAATTTAATATTTATATTTACTTAATCGATACTTTTACCAAATCAACATTGAAACAGAAATCTTGTAGTTCATTCTTTCTACTAGTATTTTTTATAAATTTTAATGATTTTATATAAATCATTTAATAATATACTGCCAATTACATATTTAGGTATAAAATTTTGATAAATAATCTTATTTAGTTACTATGCCCCGAAGGTTCACATTGCCCCATGTCCCGCTATGTCCCGCTTTCCCCTATTAATCTAGATTATAAAAATAATTTGCTTTTCTGAGTAAACTATTTATGTAATAATTGAATCACCTCTATTCTGTCAGATTTTGTTATCTTAATAAGAACTCCGTTGTATCTCTTTCGCAAAGAATAATCAACATCTTCACTCGATCTCCCCATTTCCTATAGTGCAGCAACACAACGGCTCTCTGTTCGCCACGATTGATCGCTAAAAGGCAAGGAAAAAATCGAAGAATGCGCCGCGCGCATTGTGCCGATGGGGCGTGCAGCGGCGGCTCGCCGTAGATTAAGTATCCGCCGACTTTCCTCCTCTCTCGCCTGTCCGCGCAAACGCTACTTTCTCTTTTCTTACCTCGCGCTTTCTCCCCGGGGGGCATTGTTCACTCGCGGCATTGTTCCGCAAAATTGGAACGTGGCTCGCGGTCAATTTCGTCCGCGGGACGCGTGAGTTTTGTAAGCACCGGCTAATGAAGGCGGCGCTGAGCTCGCTGTAAAAGAGGAGCGCTAATAGTTGCGCTGGAAAATTAAAAGCACCCCGGCGCATGCGCGCGTGCATTGTCGCACGCAACGCGAGGAGAGCCTCGCAATTACTCCCTTCGCTGCCTAAATTCCCTTTCGCTCTTTTGTGCGGGAAAAGGGCGGGGGAAATGAAAGGAATTAGCACATAAAGAAGTTTTTTTCGAGAGAGATTGATATCGTTCAATTTTGATTCATTGGATTTGCAAAATGGGTAGGAATTTTTATTTTTAGTTTGTTCTAACTTTAGATTGGTTATATTTTGATTTTTTTTTTAAATTTAAGAACAAAGATGTTAGAAAGTTTCAAGTTAATTAAAATCTGTGGTGGAACGCGAGGTAATTAGGGTCACTACGCATTTAATATAGAGGGTAATAAATAAAATTAGGATACGTAAAAAAAATCTTCAAATACGAGCAAAAAATGTTGACATAGTTTGTGAAAATATTTGATTAGAAACTGATAACTTGAAACTAAGTATTTGTATCTCATTCGAGTAATAATACTAAATTAGAAGTACGAAATTAGAAGTAAAAATTATTAAGTAGTAATTTATTTTTGTAATTTATTTTTTATTTTTGTATTTTCTTTAAATCTTGGAATTGATGTGAAAAATAAAAGTAGAACAAAAAGTATTCTTGAATCGTAAAGAGTTAATATTTATCACAAACTTTGTCAAGGGAATTTGTTACCTTGAAGACAACTAAATAGCCTTTTATTTTTCATTACTCAGAATTCACGATTGCTTAATCGAATCACAACATAAGTATTGGTATTAAGCTGTTAGAAAAGAATTTTGTTTGCAGACATTAAAATAAATATTTCAAATAGTTTAGTTATCAGCAACAATTGCACACCACATTTTAGAATGAATTTATGATAATCAATGAGATTTTCAACATATAAAGTAGAACACGGGAAACATCGATTGTTATTGATTGTAAGTTGAAGTAAGGTCGAATAACACCGTATTATTTCCATTTAATATATAAAATTAATTTATATTTCAATATTATCATTCTAACAAATAAATTCATATTTCTGTTTGAGAAATACCATTAATTAATGTTATTTAACAAAACTAGATTAACTTTGCTCGTTAAATGCACATTTGCATGCATTACACTTTATAATTACACAAATTTCCCACGTTATGTCATGTTATTTTTGCGTACAGTAAATTACAAATAAATAATTTCTTCAGCGCACTAAAATGTGTACTAATCTGTTATTGCGCTAGCTTATGTTAATTCCTAGGAAAGTTATGTGTATGATGAATAAATATCTTGTGCATTAATCATCCAGTTTCATGTATTACTCTAAATTAGAGAAGAGATGTATGCATAAGTAAGAGCGATTCGCGGTCAAGCACTCTAACTGAACTAATTTCCTTGATTTACTCTCGACCGACTACCCTCGACTCATCGCCGAGATTTTACATCACTAGGTCGTTACTAAAAATGTTAATCTAATAATTTAACGTTACATTGATGCTGATTCAAATACGAATATCTCCTCATTTTCTTAAGCGGCTGGTTCTGTTTTTAGACCTACTTGGCTTTTCCTTGCCATCATCAATAATCTCAAGAGCGCCGTTATGAAGACATGGCGTGTATTAGTGACATCGCGCCAATTTTTCATTGTTTTTATCTTGGCACCGATGAACGTAGATGAATCTTTTTAAAGGTCAGTAGGTCGATCATATAAATGGAAGGGATCTTCTTCTTTTATTCAGTAACGCAATATGGTCTCAAGAAGATCTTTCTCTTTATAATCCTTTTTAAATATTACAAGTACTTCACTCTCTTTTTTTTTCTTTCGTTCTTCATTGCTTACAGAGCGAGAGTATTTAACCTTCCATCCGTGTAATGAAAATGTTGAAGAAATAATTTATTAATTAAACTAACCTGAAGTCAAAACTAATTATGTTAAAAGCGTGAAAATAGTTTTTTGTTGAAAACCAACAATTTCCGTAATTTAAGCTTGTGCAATCGGGGTTAATATTCCAGACAGAAATAAAGTAATTTTAAACAAAGTTTTTTACCCTTGTTTTGTTTGCTTAATTGAATATTTCATCATACAGTACATACACGGATTTTAAAGCACGGATTTAATCTTTACAAATATTCATAAAAAACGAAAATATATCCATATTTTTTCTTTTATAATTATGGATAATGACATTTACAAACTGAATATAGTGATTTGTAGTTAATAGTAATAACAGTATCGAATAATTAAGAGTAATAGCTTAAAAGACTAGTAAACAATAAATAAATTTGTTAATATCAATATTTATTCGAGAAACTTACAAGTAGCTTTTGCACCATACATTTCCTTACGTATTCTTTATATAAAATTTATTTTTTTTTACGATACGACTTATGTTTATGTATATGAGATTACGAAAGTATTTAGAGAACCGAGAGAATAAAAAGTAAATTGAATAAATGGATATATTATAGAATACAAAGTGGTTCTTTTAAATATCTTCGCGGTGAAATGGTGTAGTGTTTAAAAAACAGGAGAAACCTCTTGGGACACCAGCGACATCGATTTTTTCCCTGCTTTATTGAACATTTTTTACGTTCTATATACGGTTCTTTCATTCATTTACTGTAATTAGAAATGCGAGTTCTATTATCGGCCTCTTTCTCATTTTTTATTCAAGATTACGTATCGAGACGTGATAATGAAATAATCAACTCGAACGAAATTTACTTTATGACTTACAATAGGGTCAGTTACAAAGATCCACCGCAGAATAGCTGTAATTCTTACGAATACTAAAAATTGAATTTGATTCGTCGATTCGAAAAATTCCATTTGATTCGCCTTATCAAAAATCGAATAATAATCGGAATTTAAATTTCAAATTTTGCACAATGTTACCAACGTAAATTATGTACCATACACAGTTATTGATTGCAATTTACAATATACAAACGGTACAAAAAAATTCAATATTTTTAACAGTTAAAATCGAACGATATTTTTTATACAGATTCAAATGATCGGCCAACAAGAGTGATTGCTTTTGAAAAAGAAATTCAAACCGCGATGTGATCACGAATTTACATGCAACGATGTACGGTGGATTCGTCCGCTGCTCATTACTGGAAATTGCATCCCCATTCCTTTTTCAACCTAAATTGACGGGTCAATCTTCCATCCCCGAATCCAGTTATTTCAAATTCATGGAATCTGCTAGAGTGTAACAGTAACCGTGCTAACTAATTAGTAACGTACTATATTTTTACTGCTTTATTACGAGAATAATTTCGCGGAATGGTGAATTCACAGCATATTGCAGGTTTCAAAACACCATAAAGGTGGGACGATGAAACTGATGATAATAGTAAAATCAGCGCGTAACATTTGATTTATCTTAGGTCACGATGACCTAAGCGCTAGAGTGTTACTTTTTGATCGAAATAAATCGAGTAAAGCCTCCGCGACTTAATTTTAAAGAGCTTTCAATTCCCTGTGAAAAGGGGCTTTGCAAGTTCTTGTATAGCATATTGAGTCACTTTTTAAGCTTAATAATTTGTTTCTTATTTTTTAATTGTTTATTTTAAAAAAAGGGAGCGTTACATTTTGACAAAAGCACTTATATAAAAACGTAATTTTAACAACTTTTAAGCCTGAACAAAAAGATTAAATTCTTTAAGAAAATAGAAAAAAAAATATTATAAAATGCAATTATTCATTGGGTTTAAAAAATACCGTTCTTTAACAAATTTTGGAACTATTTTGTTTAATTATTTATGGTAATATATAGTTTAGAAAACTGCGTAATCATATTAGATTATGTATCATATCTTTAGAAAAAAGCTGATCAATAATTCTTCAGCTTTTCGACCCTAAGATCTTTGACAAATCCTGCATCCCTGACATGTCAAAAGAAGATAAGAAGATGTGTAGTGGAGGTCATAAGAGCTTTTAAGATTTGCTATATACATTCGTTTGCTTGACGTTATAGCAGCACTGCTCTTCGACAATCCTAATAAAAAGTTATCTATTGAATAGACGCAATACAACCTGTTATCCATTCCTGGCTAAGAATGATTTTTTGTTAAAATGATTTATGATAATCATGTATAGGAAAATATATTTAATTATGCACAATCATTTATGTTCATGTATATTCGTATTTATACACAACTATAGATTGTTTAAGTAATCAAATCTTTTTATGTAGACATATCATCCAAATATGTATCGATAAACGTACATGATTGTATATAATTATACAAACTATTGTAAGTAATTATGCAAACTCATTTTTACCTTGAATTAATTAAATAATGCAAACATATAAAACATTAAATCTTAAAATATTAATAATCTTGAATATTTTTAAAAAGATTATTATAAAACTGGTTATATAAATAAGTAAATGAATATTGATTTAAATATCTCAAGATGGAAAATGTTTGTAAAAAAGAAAATATGAAGAAAAATCTGATACACCGGTGCATTTATGATTTATCAGTTTAACGGTAACATTTCAATCCATGTTATTTGTGTGATTTATAAATAATGTTCACATTTTAAGTAGACCATAAAAAAAGATAAATAATTCTTAAAAGCATTTGTAATTATTTCTTCATTTGAACATCTCAAACATCTGTAAACTGATTTAGTCTACCTTATTTTACGGAAGCTGAAGTTTTCTTAAAGCACTTAAGCGGAAGTATGTAGTCGTAAAGCGGAAAATCGATTACGTTAAGCGTTAAAAATAAAGTTCTCAGCGCAGAACAGTTTGCGACAGAATTATCTTGTTATGCGGATCATCCGCGCTTTTGACTCGTGTTACTGGATATATTTACCTGAAATGCATCTCATAACAAGCCCCTATCTTTGCTGCGAATCCTTCATTTGCATGACCCTGAAATTCAATTTTACGAGACGAGTAGATCGTTAACTAGAGACGATTTTCTCGATTTCGTTACAGTCGACTGAAGAATCGTTGTTGGTGAAATTGGATGATTTCGAGATTATCGTAAAATAGAGTTGCAATATATTTAACTAGATCGTCTCGTTAATTACATCTGCATTATCTTATTAAGAGCTTTAAAAAATAATTCCAGTTTAAAAACAATTATAAAGACAAATAAGTTTTTTTCGATTACTTGACGAATCATTTTTTGAGTTATTTTCATTCCTGGTTAAACCTTTGATTGAAGTGATTATAATTTACTTGGATTTCAATTTGCCTGTCCGTATGCATTCGCTTACATAAATACAGAATTCCATCAACAAACAATCCAAACTGGACAAGGCATGATATTAAATTCACTTGTTATAAGCTTATAATAGCGTACAATATCGCAGCTACGATCGTTCTTTTAAATAAATTTTTTGTAAGTTGGCTCGCTCAAATTTAAAAATCCATAAAAAAATAAAAACACAAGCTTTTATTTGATCAGATCGCCAGACAAACTACTTCAAAAACAATTCTTAATACATTATTGGATCAGGTTACCAGACAAACAACTGTAAAAATAATTCTTGAGTGGAAGGGTGTTATTTTATATAATTTTTGGAATTACCCACAATTCTTTGCTAAATACTTTATGAACCTGTGTGTAAGGGTATACAGAATTATTCGCTTGTGCAGCAAAAATATGCGGACAACAATAAAATAAGAAAGAAATTTAAGGATAAAATTTAGAAATGTAAAATTAGTACATTATTTCGTGAAAATATTAACTTAATAATTTAGCATTATGTTTTTATTTACTTCAGAGATCAAACAAACAATATGTTGTTATTTTCATTAATATTTCTTAGTTCATTCGAAACAAGTTTTTTCCAAACCTCATTGTAAGTACCTTTTCATGTATTCATTGTAGAACCCGCTTGTTCGCGTGGAAGCGAGCTTCAGCATACATTTGATCGCGAAGCGTTTAATTGTTTAATTCGTTGCAATGCTAAGAAAGGCCAACGCTTGTGGCATACTGAGTTTCGTGAATGTTTTCGCGCAAAGTCGAATTTCAAACTCCCATTGAATTCCCATGCACGGAGATTTGCAGCTGGTTCGCTAGCTTGCAACAATTGTTCAGTCGAAACCATCACTTTCGCCGCGCTATTGCGCTGGGAACTTAATTGCATTTGCTACCGAACAATCGTCGTAACGAATCCGGTGGGGCAACAAAGAGAGGATTTGTTCGGATCGTAGACTCTGACGACATACGAAACTACTATGACCTCGTGTTCCAATCATACCGACAGCGTTCGGTAGCTGATTGATTTTGTAACTACTACAAATACGATCGGTTATTTCCGTATCTTTTTTCCAGTTTCAAATCAAAACTGCGCACATGGTAAACAAATCTCGTTCCTTTCGATTATGTAACAGATTTGTAAAAAATGTTTTTACTCAAAAATAATTCTTTTATGACTTTTAGATAAACTTGAGAAGAGAGTAAATAGAAAGAGCTGATTATCTGAAATAAAGCTAACGATTACAGAATATTTTTAGGCCTTTACAATTAAAAAATTAATGTTCAATGCTCTTTAATTATGGCGCAAGTTGATTTTGCTAATTGCCAGTGTTATTTGACCGGGAAATGAAGCGTAGGTGATGCTACTAAATGAAGCATTAAACGCTTCGATTAACAAGAGCTCCGCGCAGAATATTCTAATCTGCATGAGCGTGCAAAAGCAGCTCTGATATTTTTTGGCTTTAGTAAATCTTGATTTAAGCTTTCACTATTTGAAAACGTAGAATATGTTAAAATATTACTAATCTTGTTTTCGTACTTTTTATTTTGCAATGTAACTCATCAAAATATTATATAATTAAGTAAATAAACATAGTGATACACAGATTTAAATATCACAGACGGAAGATGTACGGATGTACGCAAAAAAGGAAAAGTTAGGTAAAAAATATATCAACGACGCTTTTTGTTCACCGGTTTAACAATAACATTTTTAGATTATTTGAAAAAAAAAATTAATACAATCTTTAACAAAAAATTGGTTTAAGTAGCATCAAAGTAAGGCGCCTAGGAAAGAAAAGGGAGCCAACAGGCTAGGGGGAGCCAAATCAAAGAAAGATAAAAATGAGAATTCAGGTTGAGGAGAAGTCGATAGCAAAAGAAAATGCGTTTTGAATGATAGAGATGAAATCAAAGAGAGCAGAGTTCAATTTTGTGGATTAAGATTAGTCAAGGAATCTCCCGGGGCTTGCAAACTCAAAATGCTCCGCTGTTTCTGTATATCTGAAGAACAAGTTTTTGGAAGTCATCGATCAACGTCATTATCGATGTGTTTTCAATCACTCTCGAGACAGTTACATGATGAGGATATAGCGAGTTCTCAAGGATGCGGAGGGTGACAAGTTGGTGTCCTCACACAATTTTGGAATATTTCAGTGAGTAATCTGCCGTTAGATTAAAACCGCAGTTCTGCAAAGAAGCAATTATTTGCTAATTTGTTACAAAATCAATTAAGGGGTTATGGGACATATAGCCCCATATCTCAGTTATTAATCTAAAGAAAAAAGAGATTCAGATTAAAAATTATATTGATATGATATATTAATAATATTATATAACATTTTTTACTAATTTTTATCTAGCTGGAGTCATAACTCCATCTAGAACCTGAGATATCAGTTGTCAAATATTCTTTCCTTGTGCGATAACTGCAGACCACAATTTTTAACCAATTTAAATGAGGCTTGGCTTAAACTGTTTGTTATTAATGTCATTTAGGGCTGAAGCTATTTACTAAGGTTAATAAAATTATTTCTATTTTAGGGCAAAGCAAATATGTAAAAAAAATGGAATTTTTCACTTTTAATGTGACTTTTAAGACACCAGGTATTTGATACAAGTGAAAAACTAACAAACTAAAAGCTTCAGCTCTAAATGACATCAAAAACAAATACTTTGAGCCAAGCCTCGTTTAAATTGGTTAATAATTGTGGTCCGTAGTTGTCGCACAAGGAAAGAATATTCGACAACTGATATCTCAGGTTCTAGATGGAGTTATGACTGCAGCTGGATAAAAATTAATAAAAGATGTTATATATTATTAGTAAGCCATAAAAATATAATTTTTAATCAGAATCTCTTTTTTCTTTAGGTGAATAACTGAGAAATGGGGCTATATGTTCTATAGCCCCTTAAGCGGGGTCAAGCACTACAGTTTGAGAAATGAAGACGTTTCTTTAGTGATAAATATGTACGATAATGGAAATTTGAGATTCTATATATTTATGACATTGCGATGAATCGCCGGTTAATTAATGCATTCTGTGGGGATGAGGCATCGCTTGTCTTACGCTGAACTGCATTAATTAACGTGAAAATTACCATCCGCTTGGGGAGGTAGTATATCGGTACTACATTAAATAAGTAATGGATTTACCAATCCATGCTTAAAATAATTTAGAATCTTTTGCCTTTTCATTTGCTATTCTTGATACAATTTTCTTTTCTATCAATTTCTAAGGTGCATTAATTTATATCGATGGTTCAATATTCTAAGAGGGATCCTTTCTTCAATTATAGCAAATCCGTCCGAAATCTATCTTCTGTGATATCAACTTCAAAAAAGTAGCCAAACAAATCGTAATGGAATCCTTTACTATTGATGGACATTAAAAAAAATAAGCGATAAATTGGATCCAACGGATGTGCGCACTGCAAATAATAGTGCTGCATAAATGATATCGCAAAGTAGGTTGTTTCGTTCGTAATTCGGACTCACATTGAGAATTCAACGCAAAGCAACCCTTATACCCAGGAGGCTGCGAAATGGAATTCCGAAAACGCCGAACAAAAAAAAAGTGTACAGGCCACTAAATCTCGATCTCGTCCGGTGGGAGCCTCGACGGAAATTTTTCCTCGGACATTCCCGAGACCACTTTTCTAATGGCCGGGGCTATTCTCTTGTTGTGTGACGTCGGCCGCTATCAAAGTTTGATCTCACCGGAGGCAAGTTGCTCTCACGAAATTGAATTACTGGTCCAAATAGAATGCCCCGTAGGAAGTATTTCCGAGGAAACGCTTCGTCACCTTTCTCCCTTTTCCGCCCGAGCGAAAATTCATCTTCAGTCGCGTCGTACGGGCAACTCGCGCTTGTTTTGATGACCCACATTCAAGTTCGTTTATGACTGTGTCTCGTTCACTTTTGCAAATATCCTTTGCAATTTCCTAAGGATCGTATCATGCGGAGCTTGTTAGTTCTTAAAATGATCTTTTCGCGAGTGATGAAGTTTTTTAAGCGTTATGCATACGTGTGAAATTTATCGTACATTCAATCGAATTTATTTCTGAATGTGCTTCGAAAATTGCAACATTGAATGAAAAATTACGCGTGTAAAATTCCGATTTTCTTTTGTTATATGATTTTTCGAATGACGTTGCCTTTTTAGGGGTAAGAATTAAAATAGTCAGCAAATTCCCGGGTAGAAAATCCACCATAATAGATGGTCGTGTCACTAACTAATGACCATATTTTGTGACCATAATGTGATATCGTAATATGATCATACTATGATAAATTCTTTACTATACTAATCCGCGATTTTAACCTAAAATTTGTGAAAAATTATAATAAATAATATCGTTTAAAAATATTATTATTATTTTAAAATATTATTATCATTATTCTTTGAAAATATACTGCGGAAAGGATAGTAGAATTAGCTTACAAAAGGCTGTTGTACTATACTGCTTGCTATCGAAAGACCAAACATAGGGATATATGTGCGTGCGCAGTATTCCCTGTCTCTGTCTCTCTCTCTCTCCCATTGATACAGCTGAAACCGTTTGCAGCCGGCAGCGAGTGTATGTCTGTCTCTGCCTGCTTCTCTCTTTCGCACAGGGGACACACAGTACTTTATTATTTATCGGAGTTTTGGAGTTAGCAGATAAATAAAAATAATTTATTATTTATATATAATGTATATAGATATAAATTAAAATATAGTTTATTCCATAATTCTTTTATGTTTTGTGAATTATTGGAGTATAACTCTAACTTCAACTCATGTCAAAATTATCAGAATTTAATTGCACTCAAAATAATTAGTTTTTGAACTGGAAGAAAACGATTGTCTTGTTTTGGTCATTTGATTATTTATTAATGCGACGACGTTTCGGCAATTATTTCTCGCCCTCTTCAGGTCTTAAGTAAATATTTTTAAAATTTTTAAAAAATATTTACTTAAGACCTGAAGAGGGCGAGAAATAATTGCCGAAACGTCGTCGTATTAATAAATAATCAAATGGCCAAAACAATTAAACAATCGTTTTCTTCCAGTTCATGTCAAAATTGTTTAACATGTTTTTTATCATATTATGGTCATATATTATCGCCATACAGAGCTGATATATGATCATAATATGGGGTATATAGTGGTCACTGATCATAAATTTTGCCATCTTACGATTAGTTTCTCATTAATTTTCTACCAGGGTTGTTTTCAGTAATAACTTAATATTTTTGATATAAATTGTTTTTATTAATCAGCACAATGTTACAGTGGGAAAAATTGGTTGGAAGATTTATTATCAATTATTTGAGATAGAGAATTTAAGATATTAAAATATTATTGTAATTTTTCCAAAATTTATGATAATAATTATCGTGTTTTAAGTAAATCTTCTATTTTTAAGAATTTATAGCATACTTTCCTATATTATTTTTCAGTACATCAACAACTATTTTATAATGACAGCATACTGAATATTAATTTTGTATTTTTAACTTTTTTATTATATTTCTTGTTTATAAAGGCAACTTAGCCTCAGGGCGAAGACGAGGAGTAAGGGGTTGCGTATATACACATTTTACCATGTTCTCCCGGACAACGCCCGTATTGCGGGTCGCAATGGCGCAGTATTTCGCGGAAAAAGTTCCGCAGCGTACCGTAATTTTCGAAAAAGTACAATAGGGACAATTTTGTGTGATACCTGGATTTAATAGCTTCTCGCATAAAGAAAGTATCGAGGACTAATTATTAACGCCTCAAAATCCGTGCGTAACGAACGTCGGGAATTGCTTGTTTAAAAGCGTCAAAGAACTAAAAAGGGGAGTTTCTAACGAACTTCAACATTCGCCGCGCTTGTGCGGAAAATAATAGGCAACAAAAAATTTCTCTTCCATAAAATAGTTACAAAAGAAAAATAAGAATGCATTTTAGAAGTGTGCTTTTCAGCATGCTAATTTATATAAGTAATAAAAAAAGTCATTAAAAATAAATTTATATAAATAAATTTTCTACGCAAATATCTACTGCAAAAGTACCAGCAATCAATCGAAAGCTTCTCACATTGCTGGGTTTTTTCCTTGATTTCAGACCTGCTTTGCCATATCTTACCGTAAAGAAAATCAGCGGCAGTACGAGTTGAAGACGTCAACGGTAGCCGAGTGCAATAGGTGGATCGATGCGATACGTGATGCCAGGTAACCGTCTCACTCATAGCGCTACCTTTGCCGCTTCCACCGCTCCCTCATTTTTTTTATCGTTCAACTTTTTTCCGAGGCTCGCGCCCCGGTGCCTCGGAAGATGAAATTTATAGATGCAGAAATTCGATAGTAATTGGCGCGATCTTCCTCCTCTGCTGATAAACGAGACGAATGTATCGTATGATATGCAGCCGAGTGCAACCGATGACCGGAAAAATGTATGTCCTTGGTTATTGCGTGCTCACCTGCAGCAGACGTACTTCAGGGCGCCTTAAATTGTTCAATATCGTTTCAATAACTCTGCGAACCTTCAGCCCGCAGTGACGCGGAATACTTGCTGAAAGTGATGCTAAAACTACAGTTAATAATCGTAATGCACTACTTAACTGATCTGCATTAACTTGGAATTTGTAATTAACAGATAATTTTAATTTATATTGAGAACAAATTCGAGTAAAAATTACTAGTAAAATTTTCTATAATTATGTAAATTTTACTAGAAAATATGGTAATTTGCTGAAAGTAATGCTAAAACTTCAGCTAATAATCGTAATGCACTACGTAATTGATCTGCATTAACTTGGAATTTGTAATTAACAGATAATTTTTATTTTACATTGAGAAAAAATTCGAGCAAAAATTACTAGTAAAATTTTCTATAATTATAGTAAATTTTACTGGAAAATATGGTAATTTTTCTAAATTTTTAGTAAATTTTGCTAGAGAGGATGGTAATTTTTCAATTAAATGTCAGTTTGAGACCAGTTTCCTATACAGTATTGTAATTTTTACTAGAATTTTTTCTCAGTGCAGATTGATTAATGGAGATGGTTGAAAAAAAAGTAGTAGATTTCTTCTCGTTGGTCATAATATTTTGCACGATTATCGTGAATATATTTTCATGAAATTCCTACAAAATGGAATAAGTTAGTTTAAATTCACGGAAGATGCTCTTTGATACTAGACGATTAGTATCAGGTGCACTTGCCTATGTGAAAACGAGTATGACGGCAAAGGCTCGCGTGTGGAAACAGTATCTGGTAGTTCGGTTATAACATATTCGGAGTACAGTTTTCATTTTTTATTTGGCAATTCTCGCTATGGATTTGTCTAAAAACTACTACAATACTTGTAATTTTATAAATCTAGAAGAAAAGGATTAACCTTTTTACAATAAGTAACATTTTTTTGGAAATTACTTTTAAAATAATTAAAAACTGTAAAATTACAGTTTGTAGAAATATTGTTAAAAATTAAATACAATTTATGTCTTTATATACCGATCTTTCAAATTTAATATAATATTATGGCTTTATTTAGATTGCAATAACGTGTCTCCATTTCGCGATACAGAAGGAATTGTTGCACATTAATTGTTTAAGGGTTGATGTATATGTATAACCGCAATGAAAATGATGTAAACATACATATTGCCTGATTAACTTGCAATATTCAAAATGTACAGCTTTATATTATCTATTTTCAGCGAAATTGTGTTTGACACTGTAAATAACATTACTTCATCATTTTCATGCGCAGTATATATGATAATGATAAATTCACGTATAGTTAACACGAACAATAAACGTGAAAGTTGGATGTTCCACCATTACTTGTTTTGGCAGGTTCCGATCGACCCGTTGGACCGTACGCTTAAATAATTAATGTGATTTATGGTATACCCCTCGGATCCGAATTACTCTCATATCTGGGAATAATTATTTTTTCGATCGTGAATTTCTTACAAAAAAAACATCAATATCACGGCAATTTAATTAAATTAGTTTTCTATAAAAGTTAGTACGAACTAAATAATAATGAGAAAGAAATAGAAAAAATGTTACCTACAACTGCATAGCGGATATTTTACAAACTGAAAATTTAACTTGATATTTTAGAAAGAATTTTTAAAAAATAATCCACATTAATTGTTGAGTAAACTCGATATTTTCACTTTAGTCAGTCTCATGCAATCATTAAAGCATTTAATCATTATTATTTCCATAAATAAGTCATACAGAAACAAATTTATTAATTTTAAATAAATTCACTGATGAAAAAGAGATTACATACTCAATTAAATATTTATGTAATTTTTTTAATGCTCAAAATATAATAACTGAAATTAAAGTGAAGCGAAATATTGTTTGAGTTGTTATTGTAAAAGATGTTCTTTTTTACGCTCAATTTATTGGGAAAGTTGGGAAATAGTCGTGTGACAGGAAAAATTAGATATTTGCTTTTTCTTTGACACGAGCATAGAAAATTTCTTCTGATGATTATGAACACAAATACTAGGACAGGCAATCCGTTAGATATGCAAGACTGAGCTCGTTTGTACGGCATTTTTGTACGGCATTAATGTATAGTCTTCTTATTTCTTATTTTCTTATTCTGTAATTAAATTTCAGTGCATTGAATGTTGACAAAAGAATATCAAGGTTACGTATATGACAATCTACAGCTGACCTATAAATTTGGATTAATTTCAAATAAACTATCATTTATTTTTGTTAAAAGTTGCTTTTAATACTTTAAGGTTGTAATTAAATTTTCATTTAGTGATTGAAACAATAATTCTATTTTGCTTTGCCATTTAAATACATTCATTAGCTTTGAATACGTTTGTTCTAGCTTTAACAAAATGCTCTTGGAAAAAGCGGAGCTCGAGCAGAAGCACTTACATCTGCTGCAAATTGTGGAGATTGAAAAAACAGCAAAGTGGCAGTATACCAAGCAGTGCGAAGAGTTGACAAACGAAATAAAAAAGCTTCGAGCAGAGGTTCGACAATCTTATTTCTATTATCGTGCGCAATTTGCGTGGCATTGAAAAGTACTCGATTCAACGATATTAAACCAATAGAATTCATTTGTTCAAGTTTTTTACTCGAAGGATAATAATCAAAGGAACGATAAATTGTAAAGTTCGTAAGAAACTGCCTTTCTTTACTGAAAATAAATCACCTCGGATCTGTAAATTTTAGTTCAGCCTTGCGAAACAAAGCTTGCAATTCCTTTTTTTCCTTCGAGCTTTTATCTTCTAATATTCTCTTTCAGTATCCACGTCCGTAGGAACTTTCTTTTCATCTAAACTTTTTTTTTTCTTAAGTATCCAAAGTTTTCGCGTTAGAAGGTTATGAACCGTTATATCCATCCGAAATGTTAAACTTTTAAACACCAATTTGTGCAACATTGACCAAATGTTTTCTAACTTACAGTGCGTCTAAGTTGATCTAGCAAAACGGCTTCCCGCTCACGTTCTTAAAATATAACTTCTCCTTCAATCTATAGATTTTCAAAATGTAATTTTCCCTAATAAAAGTTTTAGCAGGTATTACTAGAACATTGATATTTAAATTGGTTTTTTCTCCCAGCCAGCCTAAATGATCGTAACGTATTATTAAAGAGAACTTAGCAAGTCCTTTTTACAGGTTTCTTTTACCTAATTATCCACGAGTTCATTTCATCGTTAGAAAGTTTATGTAAAATCGAAGTTGTTTGTATTATCTACGAACAAAAACATAGTAATTACACGTGTTTTGTGTGTTTCATTCACGATGAAAAGATACACCAAAAACGTTTGTGTATTTTTTGCGAATAATTAAGTGAACTACACAAATTAAATTGAGGAAATGTATATTACATTCAAATTATTTAGAATTAAATTTGATGAAAAAAAAAAACGATTGAAGCATCAAACAATTATTTTTGACGTTTTAATCCAAACTTCAAATGAGTTCTAAAAATTTCGCAAAGTAAAATTAATTTTTCAGAATTCAAGCAAGTTCGACCGCTAAACTTCGGTTTAATTTAAAGTTTGCGCTTTGATGCCTTTTGATGTTGCAGCTGTGCGCGTTGAAAAAGGAGTTGAGACCAAGCGTAACAAGTGCCTACGGTATGACGAGCCGCGCTCACTTCCAGCGGATGCTGTCGCAGACGATGGGCTGCGGCGGGAATCCTTCGAGTGCGCCCTCCTCAGCGTACGCCGGGCCGGCGAGCGCAGCTGCAAGCGATCCCAGTCTCGCCGGATTCAAAGACATATCCGACGTGGAGATGCAAAAGATAAAGAAGGTCCAGAGCTTTTTCAGGGGCTGGCTGTGCAGGAGGCGCTGGAAACAGATCGTCGAGCAGTACATAAAGAGCCCGCACGCCGAAAGCATGAGGAAGAGAAACAGGTGAGATCCCCGACTTGACGTCTCGCGGAAAATATACTGCCGGTATAAACGACATTTTCGCGCGAACATTGGATTAAGGTATTTTCCTTGGGTTTTATGAAAAACTTAAATTCATGAGTTATCTAAAATGTGAAAATTTAGGAGAATTTCAGAACATATATTCGTTGCAAATTTGAGTCATGTATAAAAGGTAGGCAATAAACCTGCTTAATTAAAATGAATGCTCAACAAGTGAAATAGTCGATATAAATATCGTAACTCTTGTAGAGATCGAAGGTCTGTTTGAATATTTAAAGAAACAAAAGTTAATTTATCAGTTTCTATTTCAAATTAAGTGGGACCTTGGATGAAAATGTTCATCATATCTGTTAATCAGAATATCAAAAAATAAATTACGTATGTATTTTTGTTTCAATTTGATATTTAAAAGAAGATGTAACGATCTGAAAAGTGGCGATGGCATCAAACCTTAGTAATATCTATTTATAACAAATCCATAGCCTTTTATTTTCATTAATAAATGTTAAATTGAAATAAAAAACATAATAGGTGTCGACTATTTCTCGGTATTCTACTTGATGGATCTAATAGAATAACTAATACGTCGCTAGTAGTAGCATAATAGGCAATATAACGACAGTAACTAATAAAACATTGTTTTTAAACTATCGAAATACCGTATATATTTTTTTGAATCATAATAGATTCCCATGTAAATTGGATAAATAGACAAATAAGAGTGATTTGATTGAAAATTCACTAATCTGAAAGTAATTTTTGATTATATAAAATGTCCCTTGTTTTTAATGCTAGCTAATTATATTTTTATTAAAAAATAATTGTCTGTGCAGTGCCTAAATGTAACTTTTCTATTATTTTATTTCAATAGTATTGTTAATGCAATTTTATTTCATTCTGAGTGTGGGACATAGTTTGTTGAAAGGAATATTGACATGGATATTGACATTTCGAATTCCAAACAGTTTATTTCGCGAAAATTAGAACAAAATAAACAAAAGTTAAATTAAACCGTACAAATTGAAAAAAAAACTAATAAAACAATAATTTGGCCCGACAGGGCGTTTTAATTTGAAAAAAGTTTTTTCTCACGCAAAGTAATACATTCCAGCCTGGTATTTCAAATGGTCGAGGCAGAGGAAGAGTACACAGAACAAATGGAACTACTGGTGAGCTGTTTTCTGAGACCATTTAAAATGGCCGCGAGCTCGAAAAAACCACCCTGCAGCCACGATGACGTTAATAGCATATTTTTAAATAGCGAGACTGTGTTATTCTTACATCAAATATTTCTAAAAGGCTTGACTTCTCGCATGGAAAGTTGGCCGACCTTGGTGTTGGGTAAGTTTTCAAATCCGTTATCTATTTTAGTTTATTCGTAGTTATTTTCAAACTTTTTCATATGGAAATACGAAACAGCATAAAAGTTTTGAATATGCATTTTCT
>JAXIUT010035097.1:11827-23686 GCA_035586675.1 Eurytoma californica | reverse complement strand
AGCATAAAAGTTTTGAATATGCATTTTCTGATTTTTATACTGGTCTACTTTTTTTGAAATATATATGAAGCAGCAGATTAATATGTTACTTCCAGCTCTAAGCTTCAACAAGACAGATTATTAAATTTGCTAATGTATCTTAAATAATCTATTATATTAAACAAGTTATAAGTCGAATTACTCTAAAATATTCATTAAAAGTACAAACTGACTGTTGTAACTTTTTTGTCGGAGCTAAATTATTTCAAATTAAATAACAATAGGGTGAAAGAAAAAGTAAAACACGTAATTCAACTAATTAGTATTTTCAATTCTTTTCTTCCGAAAGTATATTAGCAAACTTTAGCAGAAAGTTTCTTTAGAATAATTCATCAGGACTTGGGGAAAAGCGATTTATCAAAGTTATTACGCAATTTTTGTGAAGCGAAATGTTGAATCATAAGTAGGAAGCAGCAGTTAAACATACATAATTAACCATATAATACAAAATTTACAAAGTTCAGAAAAAAAATTTTCGTTAAATAACTAATGATTTTGTATAATACCAAACATTTGATAAACGTATTGAACAAAAACGTATTCCGTGCGATTTTCAAACTTTTTTTGCAGGTGACTTGTTCGACATGCTTCTGCCCATGCTCTCAATCTACCAGGAATACGTAAGGAATCATCACTACAGCTTACAGATGCTCACGGAGTGTAAGCAGTCGTCCCCGTCGTTCACGGCCCTGCTGGCTCGCCTCGAGAACAAAACTGCATGCTACGGCAGATCCCTCGAGATTTTTCTTACCTACCCGATGCATCAGGTCAATATACATCAGCTTTTATTTATGCACTCGAGAAACTAGATTCTCCAGAGATTGAGAGAGAGAGAGAGAGTGGCTTTTGTAAAGCGTCCATTCGAAGTTAGTTTTCTCGGCAAATTAGTTTAAGCATTCCAGACTTGAAAAGGAGTAAATTTTATTTAACCCGTAGCTTGTAGAAAAGTTTGCTAATGCTCGTTAGCCGAATAAAAACTTAGTGGCAGTGATTGCCGATACCACGGGGAAAGAATTTGTTAGCTAATTGATATTAGCTGACAGAGCTGAAAGCTCTCGACGTAAGTGTCGATATATTTTTTTCTCTTTGACTTTTTTAATGCGTCGTTCGTGAAATCATCTCCTATTAATCATTAGGTATGGAAAAAATTGAGTAAAAATGCGCTTCAAAATTTATTGCTTTTTCATTCCGGATGAAACGGAATATAATTTATACTTGACACCGAACAGTAATTCGAGCCGTAAACACATATAATTGCACGCGTCAATATTTAATTAAAAGTTATTGCGCTAGTTATTGCGCGTATGATTCGTTTTTTATTAAGCAGATTATTACTGGCTTTGCAGTTTTTAATAATTCAGCGAATTTTAAATTGTAAATAGGCTTGTAAATATATTCCGGGAACGTAAGAAGAAACCGCAATAATTTTTATTAAGGATGAAAGTATGATACTCCAGGGTTGCGGATTTCGATGAAACTCTAGCAGGTGCTTTTTAATGTGTAGTATTCGAAGAAATATCCTTTTTTTCAATTTAATATGCTTATAAATTCAGAAAAATTCATAAAATTATAAAGCACCGGGGAAAAGTGAAGATTTTTTTAAGTTCGAACGAATGTTTATTGCATTAACATAATTAGCATTAATAAATTTATTATATTAAATAAATTTTTTTTTATTAATTATAATAAAATTAAATTTATTAACTGAAATATTTAAGATACATAAATAATGTAAAATAATGCAAATTACTAATACAATTATTAGTATGTAAATATGTAATATAAATCAATTTAATGGTCTTATTTGTGGTATTTATAAATATACAAAAGTATATTTTTAATCAATTACTTTAATTTGACAAATTAATATTATATAATATAACTAATTCTTTTAAACCAAATTTTTTTAAATACTATAGGCTTTTTTTTAAAATTTGTTCACAAACATTTCGAAAAATAAATTTTAATTGTGTGCAGTTTCAACTGCATTAGCAATAATAAATCGATAAAAGCAGCGACTGTAACATTTGTCCTAATGCGTTATTGGAGCTACCCAGTAGAAACTTTTCTGCGTACGAGTAGAGTAGTAAAGTAACAAGATTACGAGATTCCCAAGCGAATTCTCAAACTGCTCGATCTTTGACTTAGCAAAGTTATGATTTGTCGCTCTTTTTGCAAATGCCCGTAAAACAAATTTGAAATTCGAATTCAAACTCCAGAAAAAATTATCTAACTTTACTTCAGCTTATAAAAAAAAGGCGCAGAATAATAAAAATCGTATCTCCTAAAAGAATATAAATGCAAATGAAAAAGAAATTTACTTATACACAATTTTAGTTAATTAACCCATTACGAGTTGAATAAATATATTTTGCTCTCCATATTCATAAGTTGAAGCACTTCCTCAGAAAAAGAGTTAATGGAGGCTCTTTCCAGATTCCCAGGTACATTGTCACGCTGCACGAGCTCTTGGCGCACACGCCGCACGACCACGTGGAGCGCAAAAGTCTGCAGAACGCTCGTCGGCAACTTGAGGATCTCTCGAGACAAATGCACGACGAGGTATTGTTCGGCCGAACTATGTCAAACATTTTTCTGAAATTATTCTTTTTGTCGGCCGCTAAAAAGGCTTTTCTCAAAGTCACTCACACGCTCCGCTCTTGCCTTTCAGGTTAGTGAGACGGAAAATTTGCGGAAGAATCTCGCCGTTGAAAGGATGATCGTCGAAGGCTGTGAAATTTTACTCGACGTTAATCAAGTCTTCGTTAGACAAGGTGAGACTACGCTTTTGTGATGCTTCCATTGTTCAACTTTGGTCACTAATTTTTTGGACAAATCATTCATTTTTCTTCTTTTCTCTGTGAATAATTTAAATTCGTGGACATGTACTTATTCATATTCATTATCCAAAGTTACCATACCAGTCTTTAGAAATGAAAATTACTTACCGTTACTACTGCAATCTGAAAGGAAAATGCTAACTGGTTAGCAGTGAGTAAAAAAGTTTAGATAATGTATTAAACTCTGTGTTACAGATTATTTAGTTTATAAAAATGTGCAATTAAAAATCCATTTTTTGGAACTTACAAATATATAAACATTTAAAAAAAATTAATCTGGGGTAGTGAAAGGAAAATTGAAAAAAATAAGCTTACAATTTGTTAAAATAAGTAGCAAAGTCGAGATTTCACGCGATATTCAGTAGTAATAATTGCAAAAAATGAATTTTTTAGTATTTTCTTTAGAATACAGATAGAGGTAAATAAATATGGAAGTGTTCTATTACGCTTCAATTCTATTATCATTTACCATCGGTTTTAAAAAAAGCGTTCAATTTGTTAAAATAAGTAGAAAAGTCAAGATTTCACGCGACATTCAGTAGTAATAATTGCAAAAAATGAATTTTTTAGTATTTTCTTTTTAATATAGTTAGAGGTAAATAAATATGGAAGTTTTGTATTACGTTTGAATTCTATTATCATTTACCATCAGTTTTAAAATAAGCATTCAGTTTGTTAAAATAAGTAGAAAAGTCGAGATTTCATGCGACATTCAGTAGTAATGATTGCAAAAAAGTACTTTACTACAGATAAAGATAAATAAATATGGAAATGTGCTTCAATACTTTATTCTTTTATCAGTTGTATAAATTTACCATTATTACTAATTATCAAGAGTATAAAACGCATTCTCCTTGAAATCTTCAGACAGACAAAGAACATTTTAATGAAATTCATCAAAAATACCTTTTGAAAAAGTTTCTACAAAACTGAACTTTCATTGCGAATGGCTATTCAGTAAAAAGGAGAAAACGAGGTAGTCAAGTGCGAGGCCTCGAGCGAGTTGATAAAGCCGCAGGGCCGAAGTGTCGTCGTCGGTAAAAGCGCAATTGAGTACCGGAAAAGGGGGTAGTTCCGTTGGCGAGCCCGCGTCGCCCATTCAAACCTTACCGTCGGCGAAGCGAGCCGCGCGACGGCCCTCTCTCGACGGGTTACCACAGCGGCGGGTCACTCGAAGAGCGCAAGCGCCGGCCGCCGCGTCCGACCAAAATCGATGATGCGCTACTGGAGAGGCGGGATAAACGCCGCTCGCCAGCCGGCACGGCGCGTGTGCGCGTGGCGACCGCTCGCTACTCCGCTCAGGGACGTACGCGTCGGCTGCGTTTAAATGAGACGGCGAGGGATCCTTCATGATGATGATCAAACATTTTTTCTTTTCAAATTAATTTACTGTCGATATGGTTTTATATGATGTTTTATTAGTTTGTAGTTTCAATTTTTAAATTTTTAGTTCGAGAGGAAATTGTAATTATAGAAATTTGGAATTTTGGTTATATTTTTTTTATAATGAATTAATATTAAGTAATTACTAGGATATTTATGAAATTGTTTTTAACCTACATTGAAACAAAGTTTTGATTTTTGATGCGTAGTTTTGCTGTCGAATGCAATTTTTTAAATTAAAAACTTCGATCGTTAATTGTTGCACTGAAAAATCGCTGCCAATAGATTGGCACGAAGCTTCCTCCAACTTAATTATAGATTTCATTTTTTTAATTTAATAATTAATTAATCTTTTTCATTGAAATTTCATTATATTCATTTCTAATGATAAAATAAAAAACCTCAGTTACGTAAAATTGTTCCTTGCACACGTTCTACCGAAAAATTTTGATCGACACTGGTGCCAGAAGTGATTCTCGAAATCGCGTGATCACCTTTCTCGCACATTTCTCGCGCTAATGCCGAAATTTACTATTATAAAGTGTACGTTCAATCAAAATATGATTGTATTTTTTTTTTATATGATATATTATTTTAATTACTTTCTATACATAAAAATACACCATACTTAATAAACTGAATGTCTTTAAAAATAGTCACGGTATATTGATCAAATTTTATACAAGTACTAACTATGATACTAACTATAAATCCTGTAAATTTCAGGTCGATACAAAAAGCCGTTCTCGAGAAATCAAAATTAAAAGAAAAATATTTAAAAAATATAAACTTAAGTATTTTTAAAATTTATTAATAGGTATACCTACAAAATAATTTCTTTGAATCAACTAAACCTTCTAAAAATTTTAGTTTCAAAAAAATGTTTAGTTGATTCAGAGAAATATTTAGTTTGTTTGGGATGATGTCGATGTAATGAGTACAAGAGCAAAGTTATATTAACTGTTGCAACGTTTCGGTAATAGGACTATTACCCTTTTCAAGCACATACGTGTTGAAACGTTGCAACAATTAATATAACTTTGCTCTTGTACTCATTATATCGACATCGCCCCAAACTAAATATAAAAATGAGTGATATAAACAATATGGATAAACATTTAGTTGATTCAAAGAAAGAAAGACCTCAATACCTTAAGTATTTATTTGAACTTCTAATTATTTTCAGTGAAGATTTCGAAACAATGTAGAAAACATTCTTGCAATTTTCAAACTTTTTTAATGCTGCATATTTCATACAGAGCCTTTCACATTCACTATTAAAAAGCTGAAGATGCTAAAATTGATTTTACTTTATCGATTATATCAGTATTTTATACTGCCTCGTCCCGGCCAGGCTCTTTCCACTCGGGGAAATTTCTGGGTTACTTTAGGCCTCGAGCAGCCCGAAGAAAACACGAAGCCCCCATAGACCGCCGAAGGAGCTCGAAAGCTCGGCTACGGCCCTGCCGGAGCGCCGCGCGCGTTCTCTCTCTCCGTAGAACGTCATATGGTTGCCCGAAGCGAAGAAATGAATTCCTTTCGCCCCTTCATCCTCCTGCCGCCTCCGACGCCGAAATAAAAGCACCGCGCCGGCCGTGCGAACGCAACGCGCAGCGTACAGTCCTCCGGAGGCATCTCCTCCCGCGCGCGACGTTGAGGTGAAAATCCGCGCAGTGACGAGTTACTTTGTAAACAAAAACAAGCACCACGGGTACATGGATAAGTCGTGGCGGTGTCGTCCGGAAGCTCACAGCTGTGCCTACGCGTCGGCCGATCGGCCGGGCTCCGCCGTTCTGTGACGAAGTGCTAACGCTGCTGAGGTGACCGGAGGGCGCAGAAAAGTGGAAGTGGCGTGACTTTCATCCGGCGGCGGAGGTTGCATCGTCCAGGGGTTCGACGTACGATCGAAAACAAACGTACAGTGCGTAGGAGGGAGCAATAGCTGGGACGGGAGAAAGGGAGAAGCGGAGAGGGGGGTGGCAGAGAGAAATGCCGCCACTAGAGCTGGACGAGACGGCGGATGACGCCGCGCGACTTTTTTTATTTTTATTGCGTCCTTTTTACCAGATTTCGTGAGCAATATTAATGTTAAAAAAACGGGTACTGGTAGAGTAGAGGGTGATAATAGTAGAGTATGTAGGGGGACCAATGAGAAGTTTACAAAGTAAAACAATATAAGCGAGGTCGCGGGTAGGGGACCAATATGAGAGGAAGAAACTGTTAACGCACATTGATGTTTTGACTTATCTACTTCTTTTGGGGACCATGAAGTTCAGCGTTTAGTAGAAAAGCAGAATATCAAAAAAGGTATCGACATATACATTTATACATTTGACATTTTTCAATCATAACAATTTATTTATTTATTCATGAAATTCAGATTCGTTTAGACGACGCGAAATTGCGAATTTTTTTCTTTTCCCACTTTCCATTCATGCTCTATATATAACTTCTTCAATATTTTGATTTAAAAAAGTATGTTATAATAAATTAAAATGTTAATTGCACGTATCAATTATTTCAGGAGCTTTAACTCAAATTCAGGACAAACCAAAAGGGGCGCGAAGTCGACTAAGTGCTACTTTTGGGGGGAAAAGCAGTTCGGATAAGGAGACGCTAAGACGATGCTTCCTTTTTTCTAATCATTTGATATTGACGACTCGTCAGTCTGACGATGACGGCCGTCTCAACCTTGTACCGCAAATAGGAAAAATACCGCTATCTGATGCAATTTTAGTGGAAGATCCAAGCGAACAAAATACTGCAGATGACGATGGTAATATTGCGTATTAGTACATTTCTTTTTTACTTGCTTAGCCCTACATTGTCATAATTAAACTTAAATTTTGTATTTTATAGAATTGTCGGTATGTTCTCTATCAAGTGGAATAAGTGAAAGTAGTGGAGGCGGAAGTGCTGCAGCTGTTGCTGCTCATTTACAAAATCGAGACTTTAAACTCATTGTTGATTTAAAAACTGGAGGGGAAAATCGCCAAGTTACAATTCACTTATTAGCACCTACAATGCAGGTAAATTAAATAAATCATAAAAAAAAGAATTATTACCATTATTTCTTCTATCTCTTTTTTTGGTGTTATACAAGTGAGGATTAATCTCAATGAAATAATGAGTACACCTTATTAATTTGGCAATTTTTCGGTAATAAGTTTATTCCCCTTCACAAGTACATAATAAGATTTACAGTACAATTCAGGTGTAGATCATTATTACATCTCTACAAGATTTGTCTTCAATCCTTTCTTTTGTTTTCAAAATGAAGATGCTTCTTATCGAGATTGATCCTAATTGTTATATAAAAGAATCCATTAATACTAGTAACTTTACAAAATTTCCGAGTCAATATTCAATAGGTAATCAAAATCCATCCATATTTTGTAGGAAAAAGCTGCTTGGATCAGTGATATAAGTCAGTGTATGGACAACGTGCATTTCAATGAACTATTGCACATATCCGATACGAGCTCCGTGACCATGCCTCAATCAATAAAGAATGATCCTAAACTTTTTAAAGATGACGTTGATATACGGTTCAGCCGTACGTTGAATTCCTGTAAAGTACCTCAGATACGTTATGCAACACCGGAACGACTATTACAGCGGCTCACCGATCTACGGTTCCTGAGCATCGACTTCCTCAATACGTTCCTACTGACGTATCGAGTTTTTACCGACGGCGTCACGGTTCTCGAGGCTCTGAAAAAAGTTTTTTACGAAGCTGAACCACCTGATGCTCAGATTCCCGAAGGCTCTTTAGCGTAAGAAAAATGTGGTTACATCATTTTGAAGATGAAGAAAGTGCTGTTGAAGTCTAGAGATCACTTGATTTTTGTTTAAGTTTCTATTCATATTTAATTAACATCATTTTGCTAACATCATTTTATTGTTTATAATTTTGTTTACTATTAATAATAAACTGATCACATTTATTTAATTGTTTCAGTTCTTTAGATGTTTCTGGTCTTACTACAGGAGATACGCAACATTTTCTAGATGACCGAAGACGAAGCAGTTCATATCCAAGACGAACTAGTGGTGCAAGCTCCGTTTCTGGTAAAAAATTTATATTTGTCATAAATTATTTTTAAAGATTTAAATTAAATTAGAAGATAATAAAGAACATTTTCAAAGATAAATTGTTTGTAAATAGTAGAGTATGTTAAAAGTAAATTTGAGGAAGTATTGGGTACTTAAATGTTGTTATACGTAGGATATGGATCAGAAATAAGTGATAGTCGAGAAACAGGAAACTGCAGTACTTGCGAACCTACCTCAAGTACTTATATGGCCAACACAAAGCCTCACTGGCGAACTAGCTACAAAAAACGTGAGATCAATTGACTTTGAGAAAATTGAAATTCAATTGTAGCCGTAGTTCTTCTTTATTTAGAAAATCAATTTCCTGTTGCTGTTTCAGTCATTTTACTTCAAAAATCACCAATCACAAAGCATTTAATCATGTAATAGTAGACAGAACTCATAATCTTCATGTATACCTTATTTATTTTTTTATTAATATTAAACGGATAAGTCCTTAACACAATTAATTCAACAAAAAAATAAAATCTTTTCTCAATAAGTTTTATTTTCAATTTAATTTTGAGAAGTTTCGAAGTTCATCACAAAGTCCTCTATTGTTTCTATCTACATCTCAAGGTTATCATTATATAATTTATAAATTTAGTGCAATAAATATTTCAATTCATCCATGACACTTATTCTAATGTAAATATTAACTATTTAGCAAATTTTAAATTCTTTGATACTAACAACATATACTTTTTATGAAAAAGAAGAGGAGCAGCAGTTGGATTTAATATCTGAAGCCCCTACAATAGTGAGTAGCAGTCCAAGTACTCAGATCGCAAGTACTTCATCGAGCAAGCAATCACCAGCCCATTCAAGAAAAGTCAACGTTCGAGTTAGTAATAATAGTTCAGAAGATGACGGATGCCATTTGACTATTCCTAAAGTGATAGCAGTGTCATCGAGTGCAGAAACTCTTACAGGTAAACTTATATTTGCAATATAAACTTTTATTTGCTTTTAGTTACTTGCTTCATTTGTGTTTGTACTTTAAATTTTTGAAACTAACAAATTTATAAACAATATTTTTAATATAAGTACTTCATTATTTAGCTTTTGCTGTAGCGTATATGACAGTACCCATATAGACAATTAAATATTTTGTAACAAATATTCGCAGATTTAACAGTAGTCAGTGCACCATCGTCTCCAAGCAATTTAAGCTCCGTAACCTTAGTTGGTTCTACTGGATCTGGATCTGGTTCTGGTTCTGACAAAAGTCCTCAAGAAGGTGGTGAAGAGATTTACTCTCGCTGTGTTTCTGAAGAAACTGAGGATACTCCGATTGCAACCGAAAATAATTCAAAAGATGGTTGGTATTATTAAAGTCTACTTAAACTTTTATTAAAGTTCTTCGATTTAATTCAATCTGCACATTTTTAATTACAGATGTTCAATTTAAATACGAAGAATTATGTCCACCATCGCCAAAAACAGCCAAAGTTGAGACTACTCCAAAGGTTCCCCCTGTTCGTCCTACACGAAGTAGACGTTTGGAATCTGATAAAGACGAACCTAGTTGGACAGACGATGAAACAACACCAACGGCCGAATCCTATACACCTCTGCCGTTTCGGTATAACCACCAGTATGGTCATAATTATTCTGAACATCGGGCATCTATAGTATCCGCCCCTCCATCCACCACTAGAAGTGGATCTATATCAACAATCTCTGGGGTAAATAGTTAACAAAATTAAATTATTTAATTTTAAAATAAAGTCTTTACTTCATTTAATTGATGTCGTATTGTAGAATTATTGGACGAGCAGACGTTCCATACAAGACTGTGAAATGAACACTTCAGGCCAGCAGAGTTCACATCAACATGATATACCTCAAGCATCCAGTAAGGCTGGAGTCGTTATTACCAGTTTCCGACAAAGTCACCGCAGGTGAGTTAACATAGTTATAGATCAACAACAAAAAAGGCAACTATGTTTCAATTGCTGAAGTTTTACATGTTTTTGTAAAAAATGTACTTTCAAATCATTTTTGCATGGAATACAAAGTGTACATTCATATTACATTAAATAAGTTAAAATGGAAATTTTGATTCAGGATGAAATATGTCTCACGAATTTTCATATTGATATTTCGAATGTAAAAATATCCATATTACGGTTTTTTAAAAAAGAAAATATTAATATTACATTATCTGTTTTCACTTAAATGTATAAAATGTTTAATTATTATTTTGTAAGATATGGTATATCATTTGATCTACGTAAAATTGTAATCTTCTTAACTTGTGATAACAATTTTATGGCTGTTTAATGTGACGATTTTTTTGTACTTCGTATAAGCATGCATTTTAATGACAATTCTGTTACTTTTATTTTCATTTTCATTCGCATAATTTAATAAATCAATTAAAATACAAGTTAATATTTTTACAAATATTTAAATTTTATTTTTTACAGTTGGCTAATATTTCTTGATATTTGGATAGTCATTTTGTATCAAATATAAAATCCATTTAATTATATGAGAATTTGAAAATAATTTTCCATATCGTAAATATAGTTTATTATTCATTGTATAAACTCAATTATAAATCTAAATAGTACTTCCGTCCAAGTAGAAATTACTAGTTTAATTAGACATAAAAATGTTCAAAATTTTTATAGTTAGTATTAATAGCACATTGGATAAAAAGAAATCCTTGTATTTTCATCCAAATAAGTAATTTCGTTTCCTATGTTGTTTTTTCGCCATACATAGCATTGGACCCGATACAATTTGGTAAGTATCAATGTTAACCTGCTATATGGCATATTATGCTAGAGCTTTATTTTTAAGGTAGACTGTTAATTGTTTAATTATATTTACATGTGATTTGTTTTCAATGATTTTTTTCTCATTTAAAATATAAAGAACAGTAATTATTTTTACAGCTAATAATGCACCTTAGCTTTTTAAAAAATGTCACACGTTTATGATATAAAATATTATCATATTAAAAATGTTTATACTTATTTTACATGTTTGGTGGAAATAATATACTGTTCCTTAAAATTAACAATTGAAAAATTGTTACTTATCCATTTTTAATGTTGTAGTGACGTAGTACATCCAAAAAACTTTCCATATTTAGAACATAAAACCTCTGCATGCACACTAAAATATTTAATCGTTAACCTTTTTATAAATATTCAAAAATATCACATGTTTATAATAATTGGTAATTACTTATATAAAGAATATTATTTGAAAATAATTGAATTTCTTTAGACTCCGGCTGAATAAATATGTAGTGCATAAATAAATATTGGATAACTACTGAAAAAATGATTACTCTTTGATTAAAGAAGTATGTTTATTATTAACTAAAGTATTTTTAAAATGCAGTCAGTATTTTTACTTGTTTATTAAATTAAAATAGATAATACAGTTAGGAAAGAAGTAATTTTAATTAAATGGTAGATTAAAGGTGTTCACAATAAATTTATTATGAAAATTGCGCTTGAAAAATTATTACCTTTGTACTGTT
>JAXIUT010035097.1:0-11727 GCA_035586675.1 Eurytoma californica | reverse complement strand
TAAATGGTAGATTAAAGGTGTTCACAATAAATTTATTATGAAAATTGCGCTTGAAAAATTATTACCTTTGTACTGTTTTAAAACTTGATTTTTAAATAATTTTATGCAGTAGCAATATCTGATATAAATTTATGTAAACATTTCTAATAAAATATGTCAATATTATGAATAAAATATATCTTCACTTTAGTTACTTTTGTTTTTATAGTAATTAATCTAAAACCATAAAATGAAAAATAAAATAAATTATAAAGAACAAAAAGAGTATGATACTAATTTTTTATTATTTTAATGTAGAAATATTTTATTTAAATTATTAGGATCGACAAAGACATACTATCTAATGTATATATTTTAAAAATTTAGGAGCAGTACCTCAACGGCAGCAACGGCATTCGCCATTGCGACTTCGGCGTCCAGCAATCCTCCTGACAAAACGATAGATCGCGATGGCAACATGCGTGGTTCGTGTCGTGAAAAGAATCGACGTAAAGAGTCAGTAATGTCCACTGCTGCAACAATGAGAGTATTAAACGTCTTACGCCATTGGGTATCAAAACACGCTCAAGATTTTGAACTCGATCTGAAACTGAAAAACATGACGATAGAGTTTCTGGAAGATATCACTTACAGCTCAAACCTTTTGCCAACGGAGCATAAAGCTGCTAATCAACTGTTACGATTACTCACTAAAGATGAACCCGACATTAAAAAAGTAGATTTGAAGAAGTTGCTAACACCACCTGCGGTAATATATAATAATAAATATGCTTTGCTATTTATTTCAAGTTTCGTTTTGAAAAATTATATAAATCTTATAGTTTATTAAAATTTCGTACAAATAAAAATTAATATTTTAGGTTCCATCAAAAGAAAACATTGAAACCTTATTGACTTTAGAAATAGCAGAGCAAATGGCATACTTAGACTATCAAATTTTTATTTCTATTGCAAGCGAGTAAGTAATAAATGTTAACTCTAGCAATTAACAATATCTTTTCAATAATATCCTCCTTACTTATAAATGATTACTTAATAATCTAAAAACATAAATGTCAAACTATTTTTTAGAGAGTTTTTGGGTCAAGCATGGATAAAACCAGACAAAGAAATAAAGGCACCTCACATAGTGTTGATGACAAAACGATTCAACGAGGTTTCGCAGCTAGTTGTATCGGAAATCGTACGCAGATCAAACATGGCAGCACGAGTAAATGCAATAGAAAGATGGGCAGCTGTAGCAGATATAAGTAGAGTATTTCATAATTTTAATGGAGTGCTGCAAATATGTGCAGCTTTTACTAACAGCAGTGTGTATCGACTAAAGAAAACTTGGGAAAAGGTGTCCAAACCGGTAAAGTCGTGAAAAATTTTACTTGCAATGTTGCTATTTAATTGGTTGAACTTTTAAAATGTTAATAAGTATTATCTGTTTTAGACAAAGCAAATTATCGAGAGACTGCAGAATATTGTTTCATCGGAACACCGATTTAGAAATTTAAGAGAAGCCATGCACCGATACGATCCACCTTGTATTCCTTACCTTGGATTGTACCTTACGGATCTCACATTTATCGAGGAAGGCACTCCCAACTTCACCGAAGACGGTCTTCTAAATTTTTCTAAAATGAGAATGGTACAAATTTTATCTATAACTGTATTTTTAAACCTTTGTTGCAATTGAATTCTCATATTTCTATTAAAATTAAAGATGGCTCATGTGATACGCGATATCCGCCGCTTTCAACAAACACCGTACAAGATAGAACTGAATACAAAAGTGACGAACTACTTACTCGATCCATCAGCTCTACTTACAGAAGAGGAGATGTACCGCATGTCTTTGGAAATCGAGCCAAGGACTTCCAGATTAAGCAACGCCGCACTGATTGGTCTTCCGCCCAACATCGGATCAAATATAAAGAGAGATAATTAAAAAGTATGAAAAAATCCTTTGATAGTAAACTATTGTTTATAGATTGTTTATCTTGCGAAGTTGTTCTCCAGCCACAATTTATTTTACGGTCTCTGTTAAATGGTTAAAAATTGATGGAAATGCACTTCGTCAAATTTCCGTAGCTCAAAATTATTAGATCAATCATAAATTTTAGAAGTTAAAGAAGAACAGAGTATAAGAGTTAAGCTAATAAGTAATTTTTAATCAAAAAGTTACTTACAAGGGGATTCCACTACTTTAAATTTTGAATAATGTGTTTCATACATACGTAAGCATATAAAGTTTCCTCCAGAAATATAAATCATTTTTCAAAAAATCTTCCATGCATACCGTACATATATTTTCATTAGATTAACATTTTATAAACTATAATGAACACTTGAGCGTTAACGGCATAGTTTTTAAAGAGAAAGTAAATCTGAGATTATTTAAACATACTAAATGTAAATGTAATTTATTTAAATTTAAAATATTTGAATCCTCATAATTTAGAATCTAATATTGTGCGAAGTTAGAAGTTACTAAAATGATTGTACACTTAATGTATACGTGTGTGCATATACATGATTATGTACATATATACGCAGTTCTTTACATACAAATTGTGTATAAATTCATAATTTTTCCTAAGTGCCAAACAATGAAGTTACCACCTCCGTATATTGATACTTACAAAGATTTAAATTCCATGAAATATAGAATTATTTAATTTCTCTCTATAAAACCACTGCTGGTCGGTGAATTTGAATTTGAATATATTAGATTAAAATTGGTTTTCTAAGAAATATGTTAGTAAAATTTATTTTTTCTTCAACATACACAATCTGTGATTCATTAAGTTAAGTTAAAACTTAATTATCAAAGATGTTCTGCAATCATTACTGTTTGACTAGTCTGCGCCAAACCTTATTAGGGATTTTACAGTAAAATTATGAATGCAAGAATATTGGATTATCACCAAAAATGTTCTTCATTGGTAATTAAAAAAATCTTGGAGATTAAAACAATAACTTGCGTATCAATAATAAATAGAAAAAGTCACTAGCTTTTTATAACAGATTTAAATTTAGTCTATACATTTTGTAACTTTAATTTGAAAATTTAAATGTGATAAATACTTGAATAGGCTACTCCCAAGGTTGTTTATTTAAAATAGGATTTAACTCGGTTTATATTTCATTTGATTTAATAAGTTCCATATTAAAGATAATTCATTCTTCAATTCAAATAGAAAGAAATAAGTAACATGAAGATAACATTTTCTTTAGTAATAAGTTTTTAAAGCCAATTTAAGAAATATTGTGTAACTCCTTATTAATAACCAAGACTTATTCAGAAACTTCTTTTATTTAAGCTTAGTTGTAAAAGATTTTTTTATATAATTGTGAAATGATCATTCTTTAGAGTTTTCTGTCAATACTATTTATATATTTTAATTAACAAAATTTAAGTGATAAAAGAAAGAAACCTCAGTAATTTTGTTACGTCAGTTAAATATTAAATATAAATAAATGTCAAAACTGTAGAATGTTATATAGAACTTTTTATGACGAATACAAACATTTAATGACAGATTATTAAAAGTAAATTAATGAAAACGTAAAGAATAGAAAAAATATTTTTTCTCGACAAATAATCATGATTTTGTTAAGTAAATTCGATTACATCTTATGCAAACGTAACATTAGTAATCATTCTTTTATATTTACCAATGTTGTTTTGAAAACTTATTACTAGTGAAGGATGTGCTATTTATTTCTAAATTTTGAGACTGAAATTAATTTATTTACATAACTCCTAAAACTATTAACTGAAGGTGAAGATTCAATTACAAACTTATACTGACATAATATGTCCATCTTTATAAAACCGATTATTGGCACTGTAAAAGCTCAATTTTATATGAATCGTTTGGAAATATTATCACGTGAATATGTAACGTTTGTATACATAAAAATAAATATGAAAACTCTTAAATCAACTGCATGAAGTACAACTAATAATAATTAGGCATAATATTCGATTGCTATATTATTAACCTAATTGAAGACTTTAGAAAGCACGGAATGATTGTAAATGACAATCAATAGCGTATGCAATCGAAAAATAGAGAAAAGTATTTTCATTCCAATAGATTTTTTCAAGTAAAAGTTTTATTCACTGAAATATATATAAAAAATTATTAGAAAATACTAAATATTTTGCGCAAACTCGCACTGTTATACATACAAAAATGATCCTATAGTCTTTTAATAGTTCCCTCAAAAGTCTACAACGATGATAATACTACAAAAGCAAAAGTAATTAATTTATTGCAATTCTCATTTGATACATTGATAATTAAGTTGTGCATTTCTGCTCGATTAAAAACAATCAAAGCGTACAATTTGCGCATTATTCAAAATTGATATTTATATACGAGGTACATTTCACGCGGACCTTGGATAACATATCAACCAATTCAATTAATCTGTCACCATAATGTACACGATATAAAATTTATAATCTTTTTCTGAAAATTACCAGAAAATGCAAATGTTATTTGCAGAACTTATACAAAGTAACGTTTTTGAATTTTGAGCTCAATCAGATCTAATGGACTGAATTAATCAGTTATGTGCTGACAAAATGGCGCCATTACTTTTTTATAGTAGCATATCAGATAGGCATATAGTAAACTTAATATAAATTTACTTCTATTTTAGAATAGATAAATAAAATATAACAATTGTTACAAGAAGTTAGAGTGTCACTAAAATTTGAAAGTCAAATAGATTGACTTAGATGGGATATCAACATTTTATTTATTGGTCCTTTGAAAATGTGAAAAGATAAAAAGTAAAGAAATTGTTTTCTATTAACATAGCCAATTTTATCATAGAGAAATTTATAGAAAAAAATCGGCTCTTGAAATTACTAAAGGACAGAGACGGTGCTATTATAAAAATTTTCCAAATGACTTTTACTCGTCACTATATAAGTATTGTGATTAAGTGTAGACTTTCACACGATCTATCTAAATTTATTGTTGTAAAATCTATTTCACTGTACTAGCTCTTAAATACTTTTATTGTATACCAAAAATGTTGAGAATTTCCTCATTCTGTATTCAAACTTATTAGGTTACTTTGTAGTAGGGGAGAGGATAAAGGATCAAATGGATTAGTTGGTACAATGAATCAGAGCACTATAATGGGTCACTAAAAGTTAGGTTTTATTATATTCCGTTGATTCATTGTATTATCTGCCCCGTTTTTTCCTACTTTCCCTTAATAGAAATTATTACAGACTGTTAATTTATAAATATTTAATAAGTACGAAATTAATTCTAATTTTATGATGACAAATCACATTTAATGGTATCACATAAAATTGTACGTAAGTATTTGAAGTCGTACAAAATAATGTATGTTGACGTATGGTATGATTTGAACGACTAAGAAAAGAGACCTAGTTGTACAAAAATTCAGATTCATAAACGATTCAGTCATAAACGATAATTAATCAATGATTTTACAAAATTAAGTATGAACCTGTATGTCTCAAAAGTATGTAAAACATTTAAATGTTATGTGTATAATTTTTATGAAAAAATATTTTTAGTTGTATGAAGTCACAATTAGTATTTGTATATTTCACAACACGTATATAAGAATTGTACTTCTTACATCCCAAGTATGGGTAAATGAAATTTATTTCACAAATTATTAAGTTTTTTAATGCTTTTAAATGAAATGTTAAAAACATTAATAGTGTTTGTTATATCATAAATTTAATTTTTTACAATGAATTACATTTTAAAATTAGTTTAATAAGAAATATAATAATATTGTTTAAGTTTCTCAAGCAATAAAATGGCAAGTCAATTTTAGTCAACTCAAAAGATTTCAGATTTAGAAACGTTACAATCAGATATAATCTATGAGATAACTAAGATTTAACAATATTGCACGAGACATACAGCCACATGACTTCACTCATTAATTAAATACAAGGCTAGAGTTAATAGATTATAATAAAAATTATTGCGAATAAAATGTTCTCTATATATAAAAGAGTATCGCGCAAATGTGGTGTACAATTGTGAAAGTCGAATGGGTTTATTAGAATATAAGGAACTTACAATGCAAGATTATGAAATAATTATGTTAACATTTCTTAAAGAATTTATATAAAGTTCATTATTCAATATTTACTGATAACTAAATGTGAAAGTAAAGAATGTAAAGTAAAATAATGTCCACTTAATATATTTTTTAAAATTAATTTGATGAATTTTCTTATATATTTAGATTTTGTCAATTATAATACACTTAACAAAAAAGTATTCCTCTTTGTGAAAGCAACAAAAGAAAGCATTTCAATCATAATAGTTACTCTTCAGCAAATAAAATGTGTGCAGTTTTAAAATCAATTACACTATTAAATTGGGTTGTAAAAATGGATTGCAAAAATTTACCTTACTTTTGTTTTATATTTTAATTTAATAAAATTATAATGTAATACTTACAATATATTTCTACAAATTTGATCGTTACACATGAAGAAAAACAGCGTGCACATATTTTGTGTGATTGGGATTATGAGGTAATTGTAAAACAGTGTTATGAATGCGCGATGCCTCTTTCATATAGTTCTAAAGTTAAAAATACATTTTGATTAAAAATCATCAGCTGGTTGTGAATAAGTGTTTATATGTGCCGAAATGGTGACTTAAATGAGTAAGGATATTCGCTTAAAACGATTTACTAATAAACAATATGGAAGGTAATTTATACAGATCTATATTTAATAAAATGATAAAATTATCTTATGTTACTTTCTGGTACAAGCAAAAAGGATAAAAAGATTAGAATTTACATTAAAAAATAAAATGGTGCTTTTCTAAGTTTAATATTTGATGCTTTTATTTGATACGATTACATATAAAAATATAATTATTATTAACTATTAAGATTATTATACTTTTTCAATAATAATTGCGTATTATGTTGTAGATTTTTTAGCACTTAATTGTATGTTTAATTTGTTTAGAAAGAATATTAATTATAAAAAAATCAACACAACGTTGTTAAACGTTGATCGTTTTAAGGTGAAATAAACTACTTGTCAGTCTCATTATCGACAATTCGTCTGGCATGCAATACATCTATCTTTATATAGCATTATTGTAATGCGAATCTGTATCTTTTAACTGACATAGCAGCTGCAAACTGACTTATTAACTGTACTATTATAAGCTCGAGGAATTGACGATTAAAAAGGCGAAAAAAAATGACAGGAGAAAGATAAATACATTTAGAAATGACTGCGCATATTGTTTTGTTGAATGCCTCTTAAGATGAATTTTAGTGTTATGTATGTGTTTGAGGTACTGATAATTATATGTAATATAATAGAAATAGTCATTGTAGTATGGTATAAGAAATAGAGGCTTATTACGTCTTCGTTATAAGAGCGATAAGAAGGTAAAACCTTTCAGCGTCCTCAAAAACATTGTACACTAATCGTTAATGCTGTCACTAATCTATGAAAAATTTTATATCTTCCATCTGTAAATGAAAAGAAAATATTCTTCTGTACTTCAGTTTATTTTTTTTTAATCCCTTTCTAATTTGCTATTATTTACTATTACTAAACCTAATTATTTTCACAATATTTAATGTCTATAATTTGTGACTAATTAGTTTTACAATTTGGAAAGATTCTCTGTGATTTAAAAGAATCAATTTGACTATTACATTGTGCTTTTGATAAAAAATAATTTGACATTGAATATAATAAATTTACTAGTTTATTTCTTTTTTTTTCATTTTTCGTTTTCTTAATTTACATCTGTAACTAATTTAAAGAAATAAGTTTTCGAAGAATAGGCCCATATACAGTGTTTTCACTTTGTCATATATATTTTTCAATTTTTTAATACTATTTTTAGTGTTCGTTTTTTTCGGCTTTTCAGTGGTTCGGGTTGGCTATTGCTCTTGTCAATATCTGCTTGAATATTGCAGCTTGTGGTGTGTACAAACGCTCTCAACAATCCAGTTGATTGCAATTAGTGAGATACAGGGAAAAGAGATTGCAAATAAAAAAAAATAATTCATGTTGAAAACCAAGGATGTAGATGAAATCTTTTATTTGTATTCATTTTTTTTAACGTAAAAAATAAAATATTTTATATCATTTTAAAATAAATGAAATACCAATATGATTGAAAAGGCCAATATCAAAGAATAGTTGTTAATTATTATTACAATTAACAATGAGGTAATTACATCTAAAACTGGAAACCTCGTGAATTTATCGAAGATCTCGAATTAAAATAATTAATAAGAAGTAGGGAGTCAACTTTTCTTGTGCTCACCATTAATTATGAGAATAACGATAAAAGTATTGTATGAAACATTATCCTTAAATTACCTATCTATGTTTTTTAACAAAGAAAGTTCTTTAAGATCTTCATAGGAATTCCATTTCGTACATATGCTTGAATTTAACACCATCAAATTTTTTTTTTTTACTTGATAAAGTATAAAATTAAAATTTTACAAAAGTGCAATAAAAATTGGATTAAAATGCTAAATTGACGAAAGTACAGTACTAACTTTATTTCAAGTATTTCTGACGTCTACTAATAACTTGATTGTAACCTCACCCCAAACAAGCCACGAACATGAAGTGGAGCATGCCGAGGAATGGACACGGCTGAATTAGATGTACATTTTGCATTGCACGCCACAATGTAATTGCATTATTAAACGCACATTGTATCCTCCTCTCAGCTTCATTTCGAATGCTCTTTGAGCTGAAGAAAGTTACATCTGTATATTCAAATAGCCGTTCACGCAAAGGGTCCCGTAAAGTAAGTTTAAATTGCGCTGCCATACAGTCGTGCTCGTTTCTACCTATCTGATTCAAAACTTGGTCTCTTTGTAATCAGTGGCTCCGCGGTTATGCTGCAACATGCACGGCCAGTCTAACCACCTGCCCCACCCCCTCACCGCTTTCCACCCACTTCTGCTTCTTCTTCAAGTTGTTCAGGTTGCTATTGAAGTAGCCGCTGGCGTTTTTAACTCTGTGATAAGAAGCAACGGAAGAAGCAATTCATTTAGGAAATTTTTCATAATTTGTGCTTTGTATCATTACAATTGCAGTAACTAATTCAAATAGAGGAGAGTAACCTTAAATTGATCAAGACCACTAAAAAAGTATTTATAAAGAGCGTACTCCTTTGAAATTTTCTGTAGGCACTGTAATTTAATGCTTTCACAAAAATGGAACTTTTAACAATTAGTTTTTTTTATAGAAAAATAATACGTTGTTTGGAATTTACAATACCATGGTATTGATCTCTGTTAATTTATTTAGAATGCAAATATTTATTTATAAAAAAATAAACATGATATATATATTTTATAGTATAAATCCACTATTATTGATAATTACAATAATTGAATCTGTAATTGCAGAATTTGAATTTTCGTTTTTCACCAAAAATGCAAAAATTAAAAAATAATTTTTCCATAATATTTCACTATGTGGCAACAAATCGACTTTGAGTGACAATTTGATTATCGGTTATGGATGACTCAAAAATAATTTAATTTGAGCTTCATTTTAAAACATGGTAATTCTATTATTATAAGTGAAATAATTTAAACTTAAAAAAGTTAAATACATCTAAAATAAGTAGTAACAGACATATCCTTGCAAGACACTAATAATAACTCAATTTTTAAGGATCATTCTCACAAGTTTTTAACCTGCTGTAAAAAGTGCTGTAGCCTTTATACTCCCAAACATTTCAATTTACTTTGCATCACTAAATGAATTTCAGAGAGCCTGCTTTGTTTGTTTAGGTGAAGTGATTTCCATTTGAAATTATAGATTGCAATTACGGCACAACAAACACTACTACGATTTCATTTTCGTGTGATTATCAAGTAGATAAATGTTTTGCATAATTTAATTTGTAATGCAGTTACGTTGAGCGTGTCACGGTTATTAATAGTTGAATTTCATTATTCATCTCCCTACAGATGCGTGAAAAAATAAATAATTCTATTTTAACAATAACTTGCTAAATCAATGTAAGTACGAAATCAATGTTCATGTTCAACTTCACAATTAGTGAAAAATCATCATTTAGTGAAGCATGTTTCACTAATTTCTAGCGTATCTTACTAATTTTGAGTAGCATTTCACTAATTCAACTTCAGGGGTACAGTCGTATGAACTGGCACCAGTCAAAATGTGAAAGAACGAAAAACCACTCAATTCAAGTGAAAACTCAGGCAATCAAAGTTATAGACATTCCATTTTGGTGAAAGATTAATTTTTCACTCGAATAGAGTAACTTTTTCAAATTTCCACTCTTCTATATTATAAGGGCTGTATCTCTTTTTACGAAGTATTGCATCAAAAATCAAAAAGATGTAACACTCTTTCTAGATTGTCAGAACGATAGGGCTCTCGAAGTATATGCATTCTGAAACTTTGAGTCGATAGCGTGCGGGCTGATCGATCGGGAACACCGGTCGATGTAACTCGCGAAACGTGCGCCTAATAGCTCGTTATTGCTAGTACAGCAGGCGTCGAATGAAGTTGTTCGCCCTTCCTCTCTTTCTCTCTCTTACTCTCCATCCGCGGTCTGGGCCGAACAGCAACAGTCGATATTTCGCGCCTGGCTGTTATTAACGCGAACAGCCCTGGTTCCCTCGCTCCTCTTTTCCCTGCGGCCTTCTAAGAGAAAAGGAACGACTCTCGAGGCTGCTCTATTCAAATTATAATACTAGAGGGTGAGAATGAGAGAGGGTGAAAGCAAAAGAGAGAGAGAGAGAGAGAGAGAGAGAGAGAGAGAGAGAGAGAGAGAGAGAGAGAGAGAGAGAGAGAGAGAGAGAGAAAGAGAGAGAAAGCAAGGGAAGCGTGAAGAGAGTTGAAAACGATGGGTTGTGGCCAGGCATTCGCGCCGTCGAATTTACATAAAGTCGTAAGCTCATTTTATAGCGATAACGACGTCCCGAATGCAAATCGAATGGACGATGGAGTGGTGCGTCCTGAGCGAGCGTCGGCATGTGTGCATGTGTGTGTGTGCGCGCGGGTCTGCTTGCGGTAAAAGTGAGACAACGGGATTCCTCGCGGGGATCGGATTTGGCGTTTGAAACGTGTGCATGTGCGCCCGGCCAGGGGTGAGCGAGCGGGCGTAAGACTCGGATGGATGGACAGGACGGAGGGAAACGCGCCGGCTATTCCGGCAAACGCTTCTCGCTCGCAGACTGCAGGAGGCATCGCCGTGATGATCAATCGTTTGGTTCCGGCGCATAAAATACTCTCTGCTCACGTTCGGCTATGCACCCCTACGTGTCTATTGTAAGTAAATGCTTGTTTTATTTATCCACGACAGATAAGATGATCTTTCTCAAATACTTTAATCTTTTTTTTTAATTTTAATTTCAATTCTGTTTTGAATAGGCATATGTATACTAGAATAAAACCGCTGCCAATAGATTGGCAGTTAGCTTCCTCGCAATTAATTTTGCTACTTCTTTTACTAATTTATAAAATTTTTCGAACAATTTGAAAAATTGAAATAACAACTTGTTAAAAATAAAAATATTTATCAAAATTAATAAAATAGACATGAAAATTGTAAATATTATGATTAACACACGCATACACACACACGCGCGCGCCCACATACACACACACACATACACACACACACACACACACACACACACACACACACACACACACACACACACACACACACA
>JAXIUT010035075.1:0-13891 GCA_035586675.1 Eurytoma californica | reverse complement strand
TTTTTGGTTGGTCGAGTCTGTCCCTGCGCTCCTAAGCAGTATAGTAATTTTTACTTGACCATTTTTCTCCGTGTAATTAACTGCAAATCCGTAGATAAAATTTTAGTTCAATGATAAAATGAGATATTTGACAAAAATATAAATGCAAGTTCAGAAGTACAAATTATGTTTTGAATTCCTAGAAAAAACAACAAAAACCTGTCTATTTAAAAGTAAGTAGACACAGCCGAGTATGGCAAGGCACACTTTTCGGAAGTAAATATGTGCATACCCAGTATAGATTACTAGATATTACTAGATATTTTAACAATTTAAGTATATTAAATAACATTATTTGCCAATAAAATTTTTTACTAAATAATGAACGTGCTTAAAATTGTCATTAATAGATTCCTTTGTCATACAATATTGTACACCTCTATAGGACAAGGAAATTTTTTTATAATCAAGAATAAGGGATTAGATGTTTAAAGTAAAAGAAAATTTGTTCGCAGGACACAGAAAATTCCTGAATGATGTGGAGTTCATGTTGAAGAAACGTCTTGGCATCTACTGGCGATTCTGCTGGCGTTTCCTCACACCTACCATTATCACCGTCATATTCATCTACAGTATGATCAGCGTAAAGCAGCTTACTTACAATGGAGCGTCCTATCCTGACTACGTTTACGGTAAAACATCAAAATAAAAAAATTTGTTTCTTTACACCCACTAGTACAAAGTATTTATTTAAATTTAAAAATTCTTATAAATATGATAATGATAAACTATTAAACTACTATTTTGTACATTTAAAATAAGAAAGATAAGAAAGAAACATTTTTCTAAATATTTCGTTTGAAAATTCCTGTAGTTATCGGATGGATCCTATTCAGCGTGGCCTTGGTGCAAATTCCACTGTGGATGATAGTCGCTATCATAAAGAAGAGGAAGCACGGGTTTCCCGAGGTAACGATTAGTTTGCATAATACGCTCACTATACTATACAAACAAAAATAAAAATCGACACTTCTCACGCTCTATTGCAGAATATCAAAAGGTCGATGGACTCGGCGAGCAATTGGGGCCCCAAAAATCAGGAGACCCGAAAACAGTGGCTCGAGTTTTGCAAGGACAAGGAGACCTAGAGCGACCGGACTTTTTTCTTTGCGCCGTCTCGCGGTATCGCGACTTTTTCTACTGACTGTCGAGCACGCAGGTCCGAATTTCTATTGAAACGCGATGCGAGTACAATTCTTTTTGCGTGCAAATTATACGATAGTTTGCACGGTGAAAAAGTTAGGCCTATTTGCATAGATTGCAATGTTTCGATTGCAAAGGAAAACATCTGCAATCGACTGACAGTACATATATACCTTTGCAATTAACAAATTAGTATTTTTTAACGAAACTTTAAAGTTATTGTTGTATTTTGATAATAAAAGCAATCAAATTAGTAATGATATTGATATTTATAACTTTTAGTTTTTATACACAAGGCGAGGAAAAATTATTGGAACACCTGAAATTTGAAATACAAAAGTAGTAGGTATAGAGAGGAAAAGGCTTTGAAACGCTTGTATGTACATACATGATTCTGTTTGAAAATTTTAGTCAGTAGAACTTGTTTTGAAAACATGTCTCAAAGAATGATTTAGGTGATACCTTTTATCATCTCATCGTATCGTCATTTAGTCATCTATATTTATCCTGTAAATTTTGTAATTTGCCATTAGAATTATAAATTGAAAATTATAAAATAAAAATTAATCATAATTACAGTAACATATCTATATGTTATTTTTTCGTTAAATTATATGTAACAAAAAAAGAAATGATATTTAACTGTATAAAAATGTTTTATTTACTTATTGTTTGGTGAATTGAAAAAAGACAAATAATACTAATTAGTGTTAAATCATCAAGTGAAGTACGTTTTCTAAACATTTTGAACTTCTTTTAATAAAATAAACCTTAATGTAATTTAACGATATTAAAAAGATCCTGCCGTTTGCTGTAAAACTATTGTATAAGTTAAACATTTATTGGTTACAAAGTACCAACAGAATTTGAAAAATATAAAAAAATACGATTAAATTGAAATTAAATTTTGCTATACAATGCTAAGAATAATGATAACGCTAATGCTACAAATCAGTCATAAACCCCAAAACGTCGATTCGAAGATCATGTGAACGAGTTAAATCTATCCAGTTGCAATTACTTGTTATACCGCGTTGAAAAAAATTAAAAATAAACAAATATACTGCTTCCGAGGCGCGCGCAGGCTCTATATATTGCGCGATCGGCGTGCGCTTCAGTTCGCGGCCGGGAGCAGACGCACGAAAAAAATCCGTCGGTGAGCCGCGCTCGAACGATTCGCGCATTTTGGGGATCAGAACCGGTGAATAAGAAGGCGCGGGAAGAGAGCAGGTGATCGCGCGAATTGCCGTGGGCCCTGACGACCTCCAATGTTTGCTAAACGTCTGCTGCGTGTCCGCTTCGTCTTCGTCCCCCTTCACTCCCTCATCCTCACCAGGTAAGTCCCCGTTAACCTCACTTCACCGACTTGCAGCTTTTTAAACGAACCATTCCTCGTTAATGAAAAAAAACTACTTCGTGAAAGTGAATAATTTATTCGCAGTGATTCGGCAAAGTGTTTTCCTTATCTCGCGGGATCTTTTTAACCTCACTTTACCACGCTGCTTCCAAACCTCCTTACTTCATTTTTACGTACGCTACGAATGTTGTAATTTGCCGTGGTAAAACGCTAAACATTTTCTGCTACCGCTGGTGCATTGTTATCTATTAAGCTTAATTATCAATAATACTGCACCGCGCTGCCGTAATTCACTCGCGGTGCACACACGCGCGCCAGCTGTGGTTGTGTTTACAATTTTACATCTGACGCGCCGACCTAACCTAACCTCCTCGCAGCGGATACGCTCGTGCGCTCTGTCAGCATAAACAGCAAAGAATTCGCGCTCCCACCTGCGACGGAAAAGGAGCTTTTCGCGAGTTCACGCAGCCCGTTCTGACTCACTGCCTGCTTAGATTTTTTTTTTTCATCGCTTTTCCGCGTACTCTTCCGCATTGACACGCGCAAAAACGGGTATTGTCCGCGAGTGCTATTAAAAAAAAAAAAGAAGCGGAACTGGCTGTAGGCGCGTCTGGCCTTCACCTTCGTTGTCTAGTTTTTCTTCAAGACTGGCAAGGTGTTGGTCACTGTCCGCTGGGTAGTTACCCGACGATGTTCGAATACTCGGTCTGCGAAAAATCCACTTGATTATTGCTGATGCAAACAGCTGTCTGATTTAAAGGGTTCGACATGGCTTCGTTGCAACAGAGCGGTGACTCTTTGGAGTCTGGTGGATGTTCTAAAGCGTAAGAATTTCTTATTGCTTTAAAGATCCAATACTCAATTGACCAGGCCGTAACAAATTTTTTTATTAAAACTGTACAATATTTTGTAAACAAAAATATCTTGAATATAGTATAAGTGATGTTTTTTTTTTCTTATCAAATTTGATTTTGTCTACTTCATACTAGGTTAATAATTAATAAGTATATTTACTGTTATATTGAATATTTATTTTCAGACACAAAAGTGCAGAAATGACATCACCTATAACAAAACAGCAAGCAAAAGAGCCCACGCGCTTCAATAACATTATAAAATCGGAAAATGACAAAAGAGAATACAGAGGACTGATACTTCAGAATAAAATGAAAGTGTTACTCATAAGCGACTCAACTACCGACAAAAGTGCTGCCTCATTAGATGTTAGTGTCGGTGAGTAGTAATTTACTTTGAGTATAGCTGACAATTTTATTATCTTAAAACTATTAATCTAATATTTAGGTTACTTGAGCGATCCTAATGACCTGCCAGGCCTTGCTCACTTTTGTGAACATATGTTATTCTTGGGAACAGCAAAGTATCCTGAAGTGAATAATTACAACCAGTTTTTATCTCAAAATGGAGGTGCTAGCAATGCATCAACTTACCTGGATCACACAAATTACTTTTTTGATGTTAATCCAGACAAACTGGAAGGTGCTCTCGACAGATTCTCCCAATTTTTCATATCTCCACTTTTTACGGAGACCGCGACTGAGAAAGAAATTAATGCTGTACATTTGGAACATGAGAAAAACTTAGCCAATGATATTTGGAGACTGGATCAGTTAGATAAGTATTCCGCTGATCCAAACCATCCATACTCAAAGTTTGGCACAGGTAACAAAGACACTTTGGAAGTTATTTCAAAGGAGAAAAATATTGATGTAAGGCAAGAATTGCTGAAATTTCACAGTACCTGGTATTCTGCAAATATTATGTCTTTAGCAATCCTTGGAAAAGGTATCTATAACAATGTAATGATTACTTGTATCGGTATCTTTATTCAATGTTATTCATAACTATATTAATCAATAATTTTCAGAAAGTTTGGATGACCTAGAAAAAATGGTTCTAGACATGTTTTCTGATGTAGAAAATAAAGATGTTGAAGCTCCAATTTGGACAGAGCATCCCTTCAAAGATGAACACTTTAGATCGAAATGGTACATAGTACCAATAAAAGATATCAGAAACCTAAATATCACATTCCCTATTCCAGATTTACAGGAACACTACAAAGCAGCTGTAAGAACAATTTTACATCCTACAAATCAGATTATCAGAAAATAAAGCATAAAAACTGGATATTAATTTAAAAATTTTTCTAAATATAATATTTTTTCAGCCTGTGCATTACTGGGCACATTTACTAGGACACGAAGGCAAGGGATCTTTATTGTCCGCACTAAAAGAAAAGAGTTGGTGTAACTCTTTAATGTCCGGTAAAAGATCTTCAGCCAGGGGTTTTGACTTTTTCAGCATTTACGTCGATTTAACGGAAGAAGGTCTCCATCACATTGATGATATCATTACCATGACTTTCCAATATATCAACATGCTTAAGAAAGAAGGACCAGTCAAATGGATTTACAACGTAAACAATTTCTTTTAAAAACATTCTAACAAAATCGTAAAATGATTTCGTAACAAAAATGTTCAAATCCTTATAATTTCAGGAATACCGCGACATAGCGAATATGAACTTCCGCTTCAAGGAAAAGAGTACACCGCGTTCATACGTGAACTCGACCTCGAACGCACTGCGCGAGTACCCGATCGAGGAGGTGCTGAGCGGTCCGCGCCTCTTCACCGAGTGGAATCCCGATCTCATAAACGACGTGATGAAGTACCTGGTGCCGGAGAAGATACGCGTCCAAGTAGTAGCGAAGGCGTACGAGGCCGATGCCAAAATCGTCGAGCCTTGGTACGGTACCAAGTTCCGGCACGAACGCATCCCGGACAGCATGATACACCAGTGGTCCAACGCTGGTACCCTCGATTGTTTCAAGCTGCCCGAGCCCAATGAGTTCATACCCACTAAATTCGACATCAAACTTAACGATAAGGTAACAAGGATTTCACGATTTTTCATTTATTTAATTTTTCTGTGTTGATTTTGATGAAAACAAACTGATTAATTGCTTCAATTGATCTTTATTTGTATTTGATTGTTATTAAACGAAAATAAAAAACAGAAAAACAAACAGTCAAATCTTGACCATAAAAAATGATCCATGAAATAACTGCTTAAGTATTTTATTGACTTAAGTATTGATTGACATGTATGTAATTATGTGCACTATCAAAATTAAGCAAAAATTAAACTATTGTTAACTTATTAAAAATCAAATCGCTTTTGAAAGATGAAACACTAGTTAGCAATGCTAATAGTTATTATGCATCTGTAGGGGGAAAAGTTTCCAGTCATTATAGAAGACAACCCGTTCCTCCGAGTTTGGTTCAAACAAGATGATGAATTTTTATTACCAAAAGCCACGATGACTTTTGACTTCGTAAGGTAAAACATTTGAAGGATTTTGAGGTTCTAAGAATCGATAAAAAAACATGATTCACATGCTATTGTTTTATTCCAGTCCGTTTGCCTACATCGATCCAATCAGCAGCAACATGACGTATTTATTCGTGCAGTTGTTCAAGGACTCGCTGAACGAATATGCCTACAATGCCGACTTAGCTGGATTAAAATGGGAATTGAGTAATAGCAAATATGGGTTGAACGTAAATATGATTTCTTGATTATTCCAATTGTTAATGACTCATTTAAACTGAAATATATGTGCACTTGGTTTTCAGTTGATAATATCTGGTTACGATCACAAACTGGACGTCCTACTAGAAAAAATTTTGGACCGCATGGTCAACTTCAACATAGACGAGAAGAGATTCGAAATACTGAAAGAGAACGTGAGATTATCTTATTTCACGCTTGGTTAGCAGACTAATTTTCTGCATCCTTATTTAATTTTTCATTTATTTTCAGTACGTCAGAGGTCTGAAAAACTTCGAAGCCGAGCAGCCTTATCAACACGCAGCCTATTACCTCGCGGTGCTTTTGTCCGAACAAGTTTGGGTGAAAAATGAACTTCTAAATGCTTGCTCCAGTGAGTTTCTATAAAATCACATTCGATATGCGTAAAATTTATTTAAAAAAAATCTTTTCTGTATCAGTGCTGACTGTGGAGCGAGTCAAGCAGTTTATACCGTTACTCATGAGCAAAATGCACATTGAATTCTTGGTTCATGGTAATGTCACAAGGCCTGAGGCTCTAAAAACTGCAAAAATCGTGGAGTCCAAGCTAACTGCATCGGTCAAGGACTTAACTCCCCTGCTACCCAGGCAATTAGTGCTTTATCGTGAGCTGAAACTGCCAAATGGTAATTTAAGTTAATTTTGAAAATCTGTCGATTACAAAATATTTTGTATGACTATTACATACTTTGTCATTCTAAAATCTCAACAATTTTAAAGATATCTGACTGAGGACTGCAGGTTAATCTATTGCAACTTTTTTAACACAGGTTGCCATTACTTATACGAGGTAGAAAACAAACACCACAAGAGCTCGTGTACGCAAATTTACTACCAAACGGGTATGCAGTCGACTGAAAGCAACATGCTGTTAGAACTTTTTACGCAAATCATATCCGAGCCCTGCTTCAACATACTGCGCACTAAAGAGCAGCTCGGTTACATCGTCTTCAGTGGGATTCGTCGAACGAATGGTGTTCAGGGTCTTAGGATCATTGTGCAGAGTAACAAACATCCTCAGTTTGTAGAGGAAAGAATCGATGCATTCCTTGAATCCATGGAGGTGAGAAAAAACAATGAATATTTCATGCATAACGAAGTAGAATTTTCATTTCTAAACGTTTACTTTTCAAAGTCAGTAATTTGAGTCATGAATTAATTCAAGATATAACTTTACTTTCATACTTCGATTTTCACTAAACATAGCAAACAACAAATTATGGTATGTCTGTAGGAACACATCACGTCAATAAGTGATGAAGAATTCAATAGCCACAAAGAATCATTGGCCTCGCAGAGATTGGAGAAGCCAAAGATGATGAGCGCACAGTCGGGGATCTATTGGAATGAGATCGCCGTGCAGCAATACAACTTTGATCGCGCAAACATTGAGGTGGCTTACCTCAGGACTATCACGCGTAATCAGGTCATAGATTTTTACAAGGTAAAATCAATTTTATTATAAAGCAAACAAATAACAGGATGTGAAACCCATAGTTAGATATCTAGCTTGCTGATATTGTCACTTTTTTTTTATTATTTATTAATTCAAACAATTTTTTAACTAGTTAAATTTTCGGTCGATACTGTAGGAGGAAAATAAGTTGAATTTGTTTGGATGTTTTGCTTGCCAAAAACTACTTCTGGTATTTATCTCCTATTCAGTCACAAAGTAAGCCTATGAAAGATTAAATAGTTTAATTCAAAAAAATATTATTCCCTTAATGGGAAATTAATTTAAATAAGTTTCATATTTTGTTATACTTTTGGCTTATTTTTCAAATTTACAATAAACTTCATCGTAAATTTTTCGAAAAAATGATCTTAGCGTATATGCAAGTAGATACAGACGAACGCAGTCAGCCAAGAAAGTAGACTGCTGGTCAATAGATAACCGAGCCATTTCCCTATAAGGATTTCTCTCTTTCTAAAGCGATTCTTTTTTCAATATTAAACAGGAAGTGGTAGATATGAAGTCGGCGCAACGCCACAAGCTGTCCATCCACGTGGTGTCCACTGCCGAAGGTGGTGCTGCTTCCGAGATAAGCACGACGACCCCCAGCACTGAAGAAACCGCCACCACTACGGAATCTAAAGTTCCCCTCGAGGAGGTCGGAGTAGCAGCGCGCATCAGCGATATTCTCCAATTTAAGACGAGCCACCCGCTCTATCCTCTAGTCAAGCCCTTCAACAACGTACCGAGGAGGGGTACCCAGCAGCAGTCCAAGCTCTGAATCAGCTATTGTTCGCCCGCGCTCCCTCCTCGTGCCTTAGCCGATAAATCCGTTGCAGGTTTTCGCGTCGATTAAGTTTTCGATCTTTTTGTAATCTAAAAACTTGATTTTGTTTTTTCTTTTATTTAACTGCATATTTCGTCATTGTTACTATAATTATGTAGTTGTTACTATATGTAATTGTTACACACGCTTTTTTTTTATTTCATCTGGATCAATTTGGTCATTGACACTTAATTTTCGATCTAATTTTTTATGGATTCTTTTCAAAACTATTTTTTTAACATTATCGTATTTTATATTAGAATGCATATTATTTGACACTAACTATTTGGCTATTAAAAAATTCAAAATAATTGGGTCTTTGTATGAACATTTTTTTTAATTTCGTTTTATAGGTCTTATAGAAAATTGAAAACTAATCGACACGTATTTTTCCTTTTTTTAATGAAATGATTATTAGAAGAAATATTGAGCTTTGAAAATCCGTGTGACGTCACGTTCATAGTCATTTTTAATCTGTTATATCTTTGTTAATAATCATTAAGTTGTAAAAAGAAAAAATACGTGTCGATTATTTTTCTTTGTTCTATTAGACGAATATAATGGAATTTTTCATACAAAGACCCAATTTATAGGTAGTAACTACATACTTGTGCTATAAATTGTCTGCTCGAGATAATCGTCCAACGAAAGTGTACTATAAACTTATGAAATACTTATAAAAAAGAAAACAAGATTTTAGTTTTACAAATGAAAATGTAGAATAAATTAAAAGTGCATAAAAAGAATGGAAAGCTTTGAAAAGCCTTACAGTATCATGTAAATATGGAAGAGTAAGGACCATGAAATATCTGCTTATAATTACAATTGCAGTATTTTTACGGATAAACATTACTTGTTAATCAGAATTCGATATTTCGAAGAAATCGAAATTATTGGATATACAAATAGTTAACATTAACCGCGTAATAAATGAAATTATAAATTATTTTAATCTTCAAAAATAATAATTAACACAATTGTAGATAAAACGTAGATTTGTAGATAAAAAAGGAGACGATTCGTAGGCTGACGACTTCTAATTCTTTTTGCTGATGCATAACGTGCAAGATAAAAATTTACGTGATAGTTAAAATACAATAATTGGTCCCAGTACACGGGACCTGAGTACAAAGTCTTCGTACTTTTATTTACTTCTTACACCCTAAGATTGTCTGGATGTAAGTTGTGCGCATAATTGCAGGCTATTTTAATTGAATATCGGTGAAGGTGTTTATTCTTTTTTGTACAAAATCACTGCTGCTAACTACTAAGTAACACGAATGTTTTTGAAGTTTTAATTAACTTGCGTTCTAACAATGATTGATCCACTTTTGTGGTATGCACCGTGTTCGAATATAGTCTTGAATTTACTGAAGGTCTTACAATAATTCAATAAATTTATAGAAATTTCTAATTAACTAAGCAATTCTTTCTTTATCCATCATCCATCACTGTTTCAACTCCCTTTCATTCTAAAATTTATATTTATTTAACCAGTTTTTATTTACATTTTACAGTATCGTTCGAAATGTCTTGGTTAATGAATCAGCTCAATGGAAAAAAATATTTCCATGTCAAAATTAGATCATGAAGCCAATTACACATTAGTAATTGAACTAATAAATATTATACAATTATTCATTTGCAGATAATGATTTTATTCAATCACTTGGTTGCTACGGTTCGGTTGTAAGAAATTTCTTTTTTAAAGTAAATTTTACACAAAACATCAATTGCTTGATGTCAGCCTCATCAGGTTAAGATTTTGCTGTTCGTAAATCACGAAATCGCTGAAATTATCGCAATCATTATGTCGTAAGAGTTTAAAGCAAACACTTTCATTGTTAAGTGTAAACATTACATTATATATACCAACGACAGGGTATTAACCTGATGATGCTGACAAATCAGATAAACGTAACTTTCTTTTAACAAAACACAATACATGCACATCTATAATTAATATGGAAGCGAAATAAGAAAAAAAAGAGTAAAATTTATAACGCATAAATAAATTTGATCAGCTTCAAAAACTGTCATCTTAGCCCTGTCAACGGCACATTTTTTTAAATATTTTTGATATTAAATTATTTATAGTTAATTATAAATTAATAGACTCGTATAAAAAAGTACTAAAATTTATGTCTGCAATTCGGAAGAAACTAAAAAAAGAAAACAAGCGTACATGAACCACTGCCTCTGCAAGTGTTTATACGTGCGCCATATCACGCACTGATTATAATTTCGGAAGGTGAAGAACAATGAAATCTTGATTGCTATACCTGGGAGGTCCCAAAATATCTTATCTCGAGAGTTTTTATTGCGGAAAATTTTTTATCGTAAGTTTGTATATGATAATTACAGATTATAGGAGTTATCTGCTCTGCGTGTGGGAATAATGTGCCAGTAAGTTAATAATCATTTCATACATTTTTTAATAATATTTCATGAGAAAATTAAAAAAAAATATTTTTAGATTTGGGTGGTGCAGCTAGACTACGCTGTACCCAAAGATGTGCCGCGCATAGAACACATAGGTCGGTCTAACCGTGGCGTCGACCACCATGAATAATGGAAAGATGGTCATTCAACAGCCAGACATTAGTTACGATTAATAACGAATTTTAAGATTTCTAATTCTTTTTTTATGAATACCGTGTATACAAAAAATGATGAAATGAAAATAAATGAAAGTCATCTAAAACAGTAATTGAAGTAACAACTGATGATCTGTTAAAAATTCAATAAATTTATAGAAATTTCTTATTAACGTAATTCTTTCATTATATTCCCATCTTTATATTAAGTTCCTATATTTTAAAAATTAAATGTCCAGTGTTTTGTTTATGAATTACAGTTGTTTAATACAAAAACAAAATAGCGACAAATAAAATAACGTAAATCTCGTATATAAATAAATGTTATCAACCAAATCAGTCGCTTCAAGTGTACCGTTTCGCGCAACTCTATCTCAATTTACTCCTTACGATATACCTGGGAGGTCCAAAATTCCTTATCTCGATTGTATCCCGCACAGAAAAATTCCACAGGAGAAGTGGCCATTCGGTTCGCACAGTGTCATTGACGCCACCCCCGCAGGATTGGTATAAAAGGAGTACCCGATCGAGCGGAGACTCAGTAATCCGCAAGTCTAAATTTTAGAGCAAAATTGTTTTTCTGCTTACGCATCATGAAATCTTTACTGTTTATATTATTTCTGTCGTTCTTTTTCACCTTAGCAGTTGGAGGTAATTATGCGGGACACTTAAATGCTTGTACTTTAATGTGAAATAATTTTTAAATCTATGCCTAAATATTTTTAGTGCATTAAAAATGAAATTATTTATAGTTTCAAAAAATTCTAATCAGTTACAGTGTATAGTAGTGAAACGAGAAGATGTCACAGCTAAAGCGTAAACACCAATATAAAAGTCACAAATTAATTATATAATTATTATATTATATAATTAATTATAGAATGGAGACCGACGCTTTGGTGGGGTGGCGGGGCCACACCTCGGGCGATCAGGAAGGTTGGTTAAGCTAACTTGGTGGCTGTTACTACTTTGGATGGGTGACCGCTCCAACGAGGCGGCCTTGTTGATCGCTTAGGTGTTGCTCCATACTCAACAAAGTGAGCGGGAGGTGTGAGGTGGACGAATTCGGTGCCCAAGCCTACGAAATGTGACTTGGGCATCAAATTTGTGCCATCTCAATACACCGACCACACCGGGGCGGGTTTTCCTAAATGGCATTTATCCCACTGGGTTTGGCCATAGGTTTTCCCCGTCCCACAGGCATAACCCTGGGCAAATGCGGTGTGGAGTTAGAGAGGGCTTAGAGGTTATTAAGCATTTTAGATAGGAAAAATGTAAGGAATGGTAACTAAAGAAAGGAATAATAAAGGTTTGGAGGATACGCGCTAGGCCTATTAGGCTGCGTGGAAAAAAAAAAATTAATTATAGAATGTAATAATCCACGAATAAAGATTATTCATTTTTATAAAATTGATACCATTAAACTGACAAAAATTAATTAACACCGAATAAAAAAATTTATAGGAATTAAAAAAAGAATTAAAATTTTTACGTTTAAGTTTGTTTATAACTGTTACAGATTATTGGAATTATCGTCTCTGCGCATGGAAAAAATGTGCAGGTATGTTAATGATCATTTAATACTTTTTTGCATTATGCGTTATGAGTAACCTTAAAAAATATCATTTTTAGATTTGGGAGGCGCTGCAAGGCTACGTTGTGCCCAGGCATGCATTGCTGAACACATAGGCTCATTTAACTAACTGCAGTGTCTACTACCGTGAATCGAAATATAGTCATTCAACCGCAGTCTTTCAATACGATGTTAAGCAATAATTTTAAAATTTTTACTTCCCTTTCTTAAGCATACCGTGTATGCATAAAAAATAGGGAAGTACATATATATATATATATATTTGTAAATGATTTAAGATGGATCTGAGTACTTTATTGCTTTAGTAAAATGTTCTTGAATTTTTAGTCAAGCTGTATTTTCATACAACGATTGATACGATTTACTGAAGATCTTGAAATAAATTCAATAAACTGACAGAAATTTCGAATTAACGTACCTACTTCTTTATTACTTATCATTTATCATTTTAAAGAAAAAACTCAGCATAATCTTGTTTTTTAAACAAATATTATTATTGCGAGAATGAGGGGGACATTTATCGCGCATAAAATATGATTAACAATTCACATACTCATTAATCCTTATACTATCTTGAGTCACAGGTGTGGGGACGATCGATCGATCATCGATATACATTCCTGGGGGGTTAACAAATATCTTATCTCAGTTGTTTTCACACCTGAAACGGATCGAAAAACCTCGCCGACTTAAGTCTCATTGTAAGTCGAAATTAAAAAAATATGTTCATATTTGAGAGGCACAGCGAGGCTACGTGGTGCTCAAACGGGCTACGCTGAAAATACGCCACAAATAGATACTAAATAAATAATATGTGCTTAATTTTTGCCTGCCTACATCATATCATTCATAATTTAATATGTATTATGAATATTTTTTTATTACAAATGTACTAGACACTGGTATAAAAATTATTGTTAATGTATTTTATCGCCAAAAACAGGTCAAGCAGTAATGTATGAAAAATATGGAGATGCTTCTGGTAAGCAATTATTCGTTAAATACTTCATAGATAATAGTTTAATCAACTTTTTCGTTGAACGCTCATTTGGGCTTTCCCACGTTCAGGTCTCCACGAAATGATAAACCGCAGAGCTACCGACGTTTTGTACTTAACTTTTCAATAACAATAATTAAGGCTTTGCTAATTTTGATAACAGTAGGTGGGATTTTTTTATAAGTGTTCGAATGCACTATTTTTCTATTAAAAGGGCGACCTACTTGACCATAAAAAAAAGCTTACTAAACTTTTCATAATTATTATTATAC
>JAXIUT010035055.1:0-13895 GCA_035586675.1 Eurytoma californica | reverse complement strand
TTCTTTTGGATTATTAGAATATGATAGGTGACAATTTCGTTTGTAGGTATAACAAATATTAAATGTAATAATTTGTCGAATTATTTATTAACTTAAGGTTTTATAATACAGAAATATCAATATGCTTCAATCATTTTGATGAAACTTTTACAAAGTAGTGTAAAAATTAACCAAAAAAAACAACGTTTTATAATACAGTAACTGTCTGACTATACTCCACTCATTTCTACTTAAAACTATTATTATTTTTTATTTACTATATATTATATAGCATTGTGCTGCTTTGCAAAATGTTAGTTATGTAATATAATTTAACATAGAATTTTAGTGTAAAAGTAAAAAATTCTAAAAACGTTACAAAATTCCATAAAAACTTTCCGATTTTTTTAGTAACCTATGAATATTTATCAAACATTCAGACCAGAATAAAACAATCAACTCGCATAAATCTAATAGATGGAAATAAAAACGTAAAAACCTGTCCTCCCTGTCTCCATCCAGATAAAAATATTACTAAATAAGTAAGCATCGTATTTCTACCTCGGGCTTTTCGTGTACTTCTTCTCGGGCTTCTCGATCAACTCCGTGACATTTTCCATAAAATGCTCAAGATCGTACGCCATTCTTCACGTAACTAACTCAATAAAATTTCAAACGAACGATAATTTCACCTACAGCAAGTATTTACTTCGATGCCTGAACGCAATATGATATAAGCATTGGTAACTACGCCCTCAGGGGTTAAGCTTGACATAGTAGTGGTGACCCCTGACGATGATCACTTGTTTGTTCAATAATAATGAATTGATTTTTTCATTCAAGTTTACAGTACTTTCAAAGATAAATGAAAACATTATTAGAAAAATACAGAATTTATTCAAAAATCAATAATTACAAAAATATTTTTGTATTGTGAATCGTATGTTAAAAAAAAAGCAGACCGTCTTGCTCGCGATAAACGAATCTGAGACATCTCGCACCGAAAGCATGAGGCGCTCTTCCACCGAGCGTCACTCCGTGACACAATATACATACAATAGTTAAAAATTTTTTGAACACCTCTTTTTATTGCATAAAATTTCATAGAAAGTTTACAATTAATAAGTTTGTTATTATTAGTTAATAATAATTAGTTAATTGTAATTATGCACTAACACTTTTTCATATAGTAAATTGTTGAAATTTTGTTTATTATAAAAATCAAATTTCTATTTTGCAGTATGACAATACTAAAATCAAAACTAATAAATACATTTTCATTACTCCATTACTGCACAAAATTTCAAAAACCATACCCGAGTTTTTTTTTATTAAACGAAAAACTTATAAACTCAACATTTTCAGTAACAGAATTAATTTTTAAGGTAACGTGTTCAAATTGTATTCTAATTTGAACTGTCTTGATCTATATCTCAAAAACACAAAACATAACTTTATACATACACCCTTAAACATAAAAAATTTGAAATTCTCTATGGAATGAGAGCGAAATATTACTCATATTTACAACTAACAATATCTTTGGTAGTAAATTTTTTTTAAGATCTATTCTATCTAAAAGACCTAATAGATTTTTTTAAGAAGAAAAAATAAATATATAATACATTCTATTTACGGGTCATCCACTTTCGATTCATTTTTCTCTGTAATTATGATCTGATTCTTTGAAAAATTTCTTTTTGATTCAAATAAAGCTGGATCTAATACTCGATGCCTATAATACACCGGTAAGTCACAATACAAACACCTAATGTCACTTAGTTCGAGATCTAAGGAAGGATGAAATATTTCATTGCACACAATACAGGATCGGAATTGAGTACAAGTCACTTGCAAGCATGTCACAGCGCATCGAGGTAACTTATGACCTGTAGGACAGATTGTTCCCCATGGTTCTGTAATAATTTCATTGCAGATACTGCACTTTTCTTGTGCAATCGCATTAAATCTGTTAGTAGATTCCAAAGCCTGTTTTACAGTTTCTGAGAGGGATGTTTCAGCTTCCTCTTCTTCTCCAGCTAGCCAAATTTCTAAATGGTTTCTTAATAAACTCGTACAAAGTGTTTGCATACTGTTCAAACTTTCCTTCTTAGACAGATAATTTAAATAATTTGAAGCCGAGTGTAAGAAAATAAACGATTTACATTGTTCAAGTTCTTCTGGTGGTTTGAAAGTTTCCTCAGGAAAGTTTTTTGCTTTGTAGGCTTCATTAATAGTCAAAATAAAATAGGCTACTCGCAGCATGTAAGGTGATAATGATTCTAAATCTACTGTAATTTTAGTCAAGATTCGAGGTAACTGATTGTGCTTTATAGCATTAATTTTGATTAATTCTAAGCAGTCCCAACATTTTGATAGTGAATGTTCTTTGTACAAAATATCCACTGGGTCTACTTCTTGTGTGCTGTAAAAATTTGTGCACTTGTGTAAACTCATAAACCGAACACAACTAGGATCCCTTTCGTATAGATGGTCGTACATAACATTTGGACTTGTGATTAGCACAAATAATTGTTTATTCGTTGAACATGAAAGACCCAAATATTGAGAATGAGTTTGATGAGTTTCCATACGTACAGGAGTGACTGAAGGCAATGAATCCTCTGTATCGCATGTAGTTTCAACAAGAGACAAACTTCCATTTTGCGTAACAACTAAAAATTTATCAGGGTTAATCATACATATACCTAAAAGAGAAAAAATGTTGCATTAGTCACAATTTATTAAATGTAACAGTACCTAAGATAATTATTTTACCTGTTATTGAAAACCCTGGTAAATCAAGAAACTTAATATTTAGCATCTTTCCATTGATATCCACATTTAAGAAAAGTATATACATGCTTTTAACAACAATAATCTCCAACTGCTTATCATTTTTTCGTAGAACTTCCAAAAAGTCAATTGGCATGTTATCTGTGTCAGAATAACAAATAGCATAAGAGTTACATGTAATTCCTCCTTCAAATTCTTGCAACTTAAGAACACCTATTTGACCATTAAAAAATCCAACAAATAGCAGAAAATTCTTGTCGCTCAAATGTACCCAATGTAAAATATGTATTTTTAAACTCTTATCAATCAGTCTTTTCTTGAATACTAATTCAACATTAATGGTCTCATCTCCTTTTATTTTGTCGTCTAATATTCTATGAACTTTCCACAATGCTACTTCAGAATTTCGCTGTGCTGTCACAAAGTAGGCAAAGCACTTATCGTTGGAATCAAAATATAAATTACTCCAAGTAGCAGTTGTTGCTAATAGTCGATGAATACACTCTTTTAAAGTATTAGCATCTGACTTCTCATCAGCAGTAAGATTGTTAAAATCTTCTTGTATAATTTCTGCCCATGCATTTGAAAATTCATAAATTGAAATCCAACTCTGATTGATTTGCACCAAGAGGTCAACTGCACCACCTGAATTCATTACTGCAATAAGACATTTGCCAGGATAAGACAGTCCTGAAGGAGACCAAAATACTTCAGTTATCTCAGGAGTCATAGTTTTTGCATTAGGAAACTTTGGCGTAAGAGTATCATTCATTAAAAATGAAAAAACATCTTCCTTTTTCCAACTGTACATTTCTGAAACTACATCCTTGACGTAGCATTCACCAGGCATCGCCTCTGAAGAGTAAATGAATGTGCGAGACAATCTGAGAATTGGATTACATTGCGTAGGTGCAGGTATTAGACCCTAAAATTTATATTGAACTTATTACTATCAATTTATTACAACTATTATATAAATTAATTTTATAAGTTATGTTTTATGTAAATACACTATTATCGTAATAAAGTTAATGCATCAAAAAAGTTTACTACCATCGTTTTCTTTTTACTCCAAAATTTAATTGTTTAGCTGATTATCTTATAAAAAAAATAATATATTTAAAAGGTAATTATAACACCATCTATCTACATAAACACACATGTTAAGCAGGTAAAAAATAAGCAAAAAAGAATACTTACTAATATATGAACACCTTTCTTCGTGATGATGGCCACACGGTTGTCCTCGGACCACTTGCAGGCGAAACTCCTGGTTACCAAGGGGCTGATAGACCGGCTGTAGAACTGCCTTGCCTCCAGTGATGCCTTCTCCATGACACCGAAATCGCGGACCTGTCCCGATCGCACGTGTCTCGAGTCGCCTCTGCTTCGTACATAAATTACACTTGTTCAATTTTTGCTCCGATATCACACCTTTTGTTTTTATTTAATTATTTCATTTTGAAAGGATATTTATGTAGACACAAGACCACGTCCTTATTGTTTTTATTTAGATGCTGCAGTGTGCAGTAGACTGTATTTTCGTTTCTGGCACCGATCGAGCATGCGACACTGCGACAAGACTGCACATTATCAAGAACTGAATCAGCTGCTCGTGAAATACGTTCCCGCCACTACACTTTTCGCGCGACAGTCTGCAGTTTTGGAGGTTAGAATTTACAAGCCACCATGGCGTGAACGAGTCGAGTAGATTAAAAAATTTGGCGCGCCCGCAATAGTTATTTATTTCTTTTTTGTAGAATTTTTTGTTTTGTGTAGGATGGTGGCGATGATTCATGGATGTCACCGGTGCTAGTGTGTATAATATCTAATCAATTTTTTAAGAAATATTAAATTTGAGAAGTGTGAGGATGTTTTTTATTTTTAATTGTCATGATTTATTTGTATGCTTATCCTTCAAGATAGGGCGTAATGGCACAGCAGCAGGAGCAGCTGTTGTCACAGGGGCCTTTCATCTCCACTGATCCTGAAACGGTAGGCTTTGACCTGTCTTCAGGCTCAAAATGGATCTATCCAGAAAATTTTCCCAGGAGGGACTACCAGTTCTCCATTGTACAAACTGCGCTATTCAACAATACACTAGTATGCTTGCCTACAGGTACAAGCTTTCTTGATATTAATTTTTGTCTATTGACTACTGAATATTGTTTGGATAACTATAGATTTCTTTTCTGATAGGTTTGGGCAAGACGTTTATTGCGGCAGTTGTTATGTACAATTTTTGGAGATGGTATCCCAGAGGAAGAGTCGTCTTTATGGCTCCTACAAAACCACTGGTTGCACAACAGATTAATGCATGTCATGAAATAATGGGTATACCCAGTGACCAAACAATAGAATTGACAGGTAACTAAAGCAACTTGTATTTAATAACAATTTTATCGTATAAATTAATTAACTCTTTTGAATTTTTAGGAGCTGTCAATCAGACCAAACGTAAACAAGCTTGGACTCAAAAGCGAGTAATTTTTGCTACTCCCCAGACATTTCAAAAAGACCTTCAAAATGATTGTGTGCCATGTGAATTAATTAAATGTGTTGTTATTGACGAAGCTCACAAAGCTTTAGGAAAACATTCTTATTGTGAGGTATCTTATTTTTGATTAAATATTTATTAATCTCATTCTTTAACTTTATGGTATTCCATTATGTAATAATATGTTAATAATTCTTATAAATTTCAGATTGTACGTATGTTGAATGAAAAAAATAAGTTTTTTCGCGTACTTGCTCTTTCCGCCACTCCAGGAAGTAAATTAGATCAAGTAAGGGAGGTGAGTATTATATTTGATAAAATCGCATACATTATCGATATAAAAAATTTATAAATGAAGTTAATTCCAGGTAATTCAAAATTTATTAATCTCTGAGCTGGAACTGAGAGATGATACATCTCCGGATATTACACCATATACAAATGAACGGTCAATGGAAAAAATAATAGTGACTTTGGATAAGGACTTAAGAGACTACAAAGATAGATATATATGCATTATGGATCCCCATGTAAGAATTTTGGCAAAAAATCGAATTATACAAACAAATGCCGCAGATATCTCCAAAGGAAGGGTAATTACTTATTTTATTGTTAGCGGTATTGAACTGTTAGTGATATTGAAATGGTTGAATTAACAAATCTGAAATTTATTGTAATTTAGATATTTATGCTACTGAAACAACTTGACAGTAGACCTCAGAAGCCAGCAAACTATGGGATAATTATGAAGACACTAAATATACTACTTACAATGTACCATGCTTATGAACTTTTGTTAAAACATGGGTTAAGAGCTTTTTACAATTTTTATGCCAGTATGTTTTAATACTTATTTCTACTGCGTAGGTATTGTAATTTGGTTAAAAAATTCATTGAAATTTACATTTCTTTATTTTAGATCATTCCGAAAAATTTTGGCTTGAAGCAGAATTAGATTTGCAATTATTACTCGAAGATATTAAGAGGTTCATTGGAGAATTCCCAGTAATTTCAACATCGAATGATGAAACAATTCCTGAAGTATGGATTTGTAATACATTAAGAAGTACGGCTAAATATTTTTACATTAAAAAAACGTATTTTTTTTACAGATACCCAAAGATTTAATATTTGGTCACAGTAAATTTAATAAACTACAGGAATTATTAGTCGAACATTTCAGATCGTTTTCTGCGCAAAACAGAAGTACAAGAGCTATTGTTTTTGTTGAAGTGTGTACTATTATGATAAATAATATTGTAATCTTAATCAACTACTTTAATTTACAATTTTGTAATTGCAGTATAGAGATATTGTAAATGAAGTTTATGTTTTGCTACTTCAAACGAGACCTTTGATTCGGCCTCAAATGTTTGTTGGTCAAGCGGGTCAAAAACAAAAGCAACAGTTAGCAGCTTTGGAAGATTTTAGAAATAACAAAGTTAATGTGCTAATTTCAACTTCTGTTGGTAAGATAAAATACTTTAGTTTGATTTTAAAATGCTCGAAAAAAATTCATTAATAATTTATGAAATTTAACCAAAAGGCGAAGAAGGTTTGGATGTTGGAGAAGTCGACTTAATAGTTTGTTTTGATATTTCTACAAGTACTCCAACACGATTAGTTCAGAGAATGGGAAGAACAGGTAGAAAAAGGAACGGGAGAGTTGTGCTTTTGCTGACAGAAGGGAAAGAAGTTCTGGTATGTACTATTAAAAAGTAAAAACCTTTTCTATATTTATTTTAGTTGAAACTATTACTTTTCTATACAGCTGTTTAAAATTTTTATTAGACTCTGAATCAAGCAATGTCGAAGAAAGAATCTTTAAACAACAAGGTTCTCCAATCCAGCAATATTTCATCTTCTCTTTATCAATCAAGTCCTCGCATGGTACCCGCCGATATTTCTCCCCAGTGTTTTTGCTTGTATATCAAATCCATGCCAAAGACTCCAAAGGGTACAGGTAAGAAACCTAGAGAAAAAGCTCCAGTTGAAAAGAAACCTCCGGGTGAGAAGAAACCAAGAAAAAAGAAGAACGCTGCTCCAGAAGAAGATGATGTTCTGTGTCTTGAACCTTCAACATCTAGACTGAGCCAGGGTAAACAACCGAGCAGTACTCAGGTAAAACGCTAATAACTTCCAAAAAACGTTTTTTCTTCAACAATACTTACAGCAACAAATAAACTAATAACTAATTTAAAAAAAATAAATTAAAAAGAGAACATTATTTTTCAGTTGTCGATGATGAAATACCTGACCGACAACCGGCAGCCGAAGAATCCGATCGGCGACGACTCCGGGATTCTGCTGGACGAATTCCAGCCAACGGGGGCGCGACGCAACAACACCCAGCCCTTGATCAAACCTTCGGAGGTAAAGCTGCTGACGTCGGACAGCCACGCGTTAGAATTTCTCACCCTGTGCGCGATGAAAAAGTCGGAGCAGCAGTCGGAGAGCACCGACCACGACATCGGTGTAGGCTGGTTGGCGAGCAGCCCACCGCCGCGGAGGCATTCCCTACGCGAGTTCAGAGTGCCGCGGTTCGACAACCTCGGCTGGATCGCCTCCTTAAGGGCTTACGAGCCATCTGAGTACGACGACTCCGAAATCCCCTGCATTGCGGACGAGACCAGCTCGCGCAGGGGGTCGAACTTCTTCGGCGATATGAGGGACGAGGAGATGCACTTCGAAGACGATTTCGAGGTGGTGCACTCCAAGTACGCCAACAGGAATACCGTGGAAAAGGTCGACAAAGTTGAGGTGAGTTTGTATGGTCTCGTGACGGTACCTATTTATAAAAAAGCGTTTCTTTTTGATGATTTTTTTAAAGAGATTAACTTTTAAAAAATTCTTTATTTTAAAAAGTACGAAGATTATTTTACTGCCTAGTTTGTTTATAGAATAGCTTTTGAACAAAAATTTAACCCAAGTGGTACGTGTAGACGAAATATTTTTTATGTTATTTATTTAAAATCTTATATAAATACTTAACTCGTTGAGTCACACGCAGATAATTACAAATTGGTTTGTTGACAGTTGAAATACAATACTCGAAAAATTACTGAAATTAATACAGAGATAATTTTTTTTGTGCAGTATTCCTACTATTTTTAGAATTTGTACTCTGATATTTGAAAATGCATTGCTTATCAAGATAGAGTTAAAAATTAGCACGCAGTAAATTAAATATATTAATTGAAAAAATTCTTGAAAAAAGTTTGAGCGGCTATTTAGCAATATGACAACTTTTTAATTTTATTATTGCAATAATTATCTAAACTTTCCTAATTTCATTTAATTAACTAATTAACTATTTCAACTGGCGATTTATTTACAGTCGAAAAAATTAATTTAAAAACATTTTACGATACTTGTAGTGGTAACATTGATTTACATAAATGATTGCACAGCTTCAGTGCATTTATAATTTATAATTTCTCAAAGTCAGTGCAGTTTTATTAGATCACTGTAAAATAACAAGTAGTTAAAAAGATTAAAGTACGATTTTTAAGTAATTAGTTTCATTCTTTTCACATATTTCATAAAGTGATTATCAAAAATAAACTGCTACATAAAAAATTACAGAAAAAACAATGTTTTGATTGAAATTTTTAAAAAAGAACATTTTACACAAAAGGTTATAAAATTAATAAGCATTCCACACTTTTTCTTTCACTCTATATATTTTTATTATAAACTCTATATATTTTTAACATAAAATGTTACTGGTGTCCCGCGCATCACGTTCTCCAAAATAATATTCGTAATTCTCAGTGTACTGAACAACCCCGTATAATGTGCATTCACTAGATCCACTGTAATTCGACTGAAAAAAGCTAAAAACTTTCTAACATCAGCAGGTGATGGACTCGGACTTCCTCGACGACTTCGACGTGGACATACCCCAGCCGAACTCTCCGAAGCCCTCGACTTCCGCCGTCGCGAAATCCGGCTCCACGACGCCCGACATCGAAGTGCTGGACTTCCAGGACGACTTCGAGAAGGCGTCGGTGCCTACGCCGGCGCATGTGGAGGTCGACTTCGCGGACCTGCTGAACGAGGGCAGCGAGTCCGAGGCGTCATCGTCGCAGGCGCCCATACCCGAGGACGACAACATATTCGACGACCTGCTGGAGCAGGCCACGACGGACGAGGAGGACGAGTCGCTCGGCGAGGTGACGGTGGTGGACACGACCCTGCGCGCCAAGCGCAGCGCCAGCCCCTGCAGCCCGAGCGCCGGCAGCACGCCCAAGCGACAGCGGCTCTCGCAGGGCAGCTCGGACGACGCAGTGCTCGCCACGCCGACGAAGCCCCGGCTGAGTCTTACGAGGCTGCGGGAGGTCCGGGAAGACACGATGGAAGCAGCGGACTACGAGACGGACGTTGCGGTGAAGGACGAAGCGCCGAGTACGGCGAATGACGGGGTGTCTTGTAAGGCTCCTGATCTGGCGAACGACGTGGCGGACGACGATTCTGATCAGGTTATTTAATATTTTCATTTATTATGTAGAACCGTGAATAAACAAAAAATAAAATTTGAGTGTTGTCTTTTAAGTTTAGGAAAAATTTAAAGATTTTGCGCAAATCTTCAAGGTTTTGTTGTATTTCAGGATCTTTTCGATGACATCGAATTTGAAACGCAGTTCACGTACGCTATTAAAAAGCAGCAGCCAGCAAAATCCGAATCCTCTTTGAAAAGAGATATGAACGAAAGTCTCTCCGTTAAAGAAAATGAAATTGTATATAAAGAAGAGAATGCAGATGAGACTAGAGATATGGAATTTGAAGACATTAGTATACTGCATGATGATTTCATGGATAACATGGAAGAAATAAAAGGTGGCCAAAGCGTAGATATTAAACCGAACCGGAGCCAGTCGGAAAATAATGTTCCTAATTCAACAACGTCGCAAAAAGAATGCTTACAAAGCAAACGGAAACCACTCAGTTTAGAAAAGCTTCTATCGAAATCGACACTTACACCAAACGAAGAGGTTAAAAAGGAAGAAAACGTAATATCGAAATTGACACCAGCGCCCAGTAAAGAGATCAAAGAAGTAGAAAACGTATCATCGAAATCATCGCCCCCGCTGAATCAAGATAGAAAGACGGACGACCTAAACATGGAAGACTTCGACTTCGACGGTTGGACGGACGATTTCGATTTCGCCCCGGTGGTAGTGGCGAAGAAGCCCAGCCAAGAAACCAGCAGCGATTTCTTTAAAAAACCGGAGGCGCCCTCGTCATCCGGATGGATATCGGTAAAAGAAAAGAAGCCGCTGTCACTGAAGAACCTGCGGCCCCCGGACGATCCGCAGATACAGCGCGCCCAGGGTTTCCCTCGGCCGAATCTGGGTTTGTTGAGTCTGAAACGGACGTCAGAGGTGAGCCGCGACAAGGACGGATTCGCACTGCCGGCTCAGATAAGTCCAAAACCTCAGCCTGTCAGATTTCCTTCCAGAAATAAGGAGAACAGCCCGCCTAGAAAGTGCAAAAAGAAGCGTCGTCGGCGAATAGCGAACGATTTTTTGGACGACGAGGCGGAGCAGTCAGACGACGTGGACACTAGCGAAGGAAGTTCCGACGAGGATGACCTCCAGGAGCTCGGCAGCTTCGTCAGCTACACCCAGGACGTGAGCGACGCCGTCGACATGCGCGCGCACTATCTTCAGACGGTGAATAAGAGCCCGGTGCACGCAGGTGCTTTTATGTTTAAGGAGGTGCGCAGGCACGTACCCGACTACGAGCTGTACTCGCAACCCGTGTCGCATGTTGATGACCACTATGAACAAGTAAGTGTATTATTGAGTATCTTAATAGTAAAAGTTGTTAGTTAATTGATTAAAATACTTAATTTTGGATATTTCTATTGCAGGACTCCTTTTGCGTGGAAGATGCAACCCAAGCAATCGAACACAACAGTGAGGATGAATCGATTCTGGAAACTTTTGAAGCTGAGTTAGAATGCAGAAAAAAGAAACTGAGGAGGAAAAAAGAATTGCTGTTCCAGAATCTGAAAAGCAAACGAAAAAACAGCAACAAAGAAAAGAGTAGTTCTAGCGAGGCCGATAATAGCAGCAGTGAGGATGAAACTGAAGCGTTGCGAAGACAAGTTTTGGAAGAGTCTATGTTACTGAAAAAGTTGAAAAGATGACCAAATTTTTTATTATATTATAAAAATATCTATGTTACAAATTATTATTATTATTACTTTGTATAGTTCTTTTACGAGAAAAACACTATCTGCTGTATAAGTGCTCTAAATACTAGGTATGTTAAAATCATATAAGTCAATTATTTGGTTTCGAACAAAAAATTCCATTTATTTTGCATTAGGTATTTACTTGTCTATACCATTATTTATATTTGTCACTGTATTTTTTTATAACAGTCAATATTTTTTGTGCGTAAAAGATATTTCTCTATAAAACTTTCGAGACTTGCAATAATGATATTCTTATAGGAAGGCAACAATTATGTAAAATTGATTGCAAAAATCTGTGATTTATTTTCTAAGGCAGGTGTAAAAAAGACTAAACTGTGGTTTTATGACTTACCACTAAAATAAAAATTTTTATTACAAAAATATTACACGTTCAGTTATTTTGTAGCCTTACAGTAATGTTTTTATTTCATTTAAAAAAAGGCAGAAAATCTATTACTATTCTTTTTCTTTTAAACTTTGTTATTCATTTCAATTTATTTTCAATTGTCGTATTCTGCTAATTGCTTCTTCTATAGTTTCATTTTTCTGCAAATAAGAATAATTTAATTTACTATTTATGTCTCTGTATTATTAATACACTATTTATGTATTTACCTTGTGAAAGCAATAGCGAATATAATCCTCGCCCATGTGCTTGTGTTCGTTGCTGTAAAAATACGACAGGGGAACTCCAAGTAAGCCAATCTTGCCAATCATCCAGAAGTTGAACGCAATACCCTTGTCGGTACCGACATTTTCAGTTACGGTGATCTCGTTGGTCTCGGATTCGGGTTTATAAGTCGTCCAGTTGACGACCATGCAGTTGCCCCCCTCTGGTATGGTGGGAATCATTCCCACTTCGAAAAATGCCTCTGCCAGTCGGTCGCGCCTAATCTCGGCGCTTCTCACTTGACTGGAAAAGAAAGAATCTTCTTTGCCCAAATTTGTTAATTCCTCTTCCATGCCAACTGCGATCGCTTCCTAAAAAATAGTTTATAGAAAAAGCTTCGTTTTTAATTAATTTCGAAAAACAAAAAAAGACTGCGGGATTTACTTGTAGCGGTGTAGGTGCGCTGTGAGCAGTATTAGCATGAATAGGTTTCATGATGTCCAGTAATTTAGTCGGACCGTAGACCCAACCGATTCTCCAACCAGTGACGCTGAAGCTTTTACTGGCGGTACCTATCGTGACGGTTCGAGTGAACATTCCAGGGAGGGAGGCTAAAAATAAAGGATAATAGCAGATGCAAACAAAATCTAATGACTCTAATAAATTTTCTTCAAAGATTGTCATATCATCACCTATTCTTAAATGTTTTTTCGATTTGTAAGTAATAAATTCGTGAGCCTCATCGCAAATTACGACGATATTCCACTTCTTCACTAGATCTGCGATGAACTGCAAGTCCTCCTGAGTGAAGCTTCTTCCAGTGGGGTTGTGTGGATTGTTTAAAAGAATACCTTTTGTCTTTTCGTTAAACAAACTTTTCAGCTCTGCTCTATCGAGTTTCCAATCTGCACCAGACAATGGCACTGTTGTATTCTCCTACATCGTTATTTAAATACAAAGGAATGAAAAAATGTTCTATGCAGTATAAATGCTTATATGACAAATTCCTACAGTATTCAAAACTCTTTAAAAAAACTGTCATTGTTATATATATCCATATTAAATCTATAGCTTTCAGGCAAAAGGCATAACTGCATTTTTTACACTTTCGAGAAATTTGAGTTATTTTTTAAATCTGTTTACCCTATAGACAAAGCACGCCTTTCTTGTAATCTTTTGATAAATTTTTTAATAGTTCAAATTACGCAAAAAAAGTACAGTTATGTCCTTTCACCACAGAAATGAAGACTACAGAGAAAGATTTGGTCCTGCTGTATCTACTTAATTTTATGTTTTTTCAAAAGCTGCGAATAAATTTAAATCTGAAATACAAATAAAAATTAAACCTTTTATTCGAACATGTTATTTATACGTCATATTTTGCAGTAAATATGGGTGATTCTCTGAGAAAGTGCAAATTTTCTTGTGTAAACTCCGTGGTAGTCAAAGTCTCTCCTTCGTTAGATGATGATGCTAACATGCAATTTGTAATTCGAGTATTATTCTCAAGTAAATTAAGTTAAGTTAAATTAAGTTTTATTTATAAAAAAATTCCAAGTTATCATCATTATCCAATGAAGGAGAGGCTTTAACTACCACGAAGTTTACACAAAAAAATATGCATTTTCTTGGAGAATCACCCATATACTACTTGATACGGCAAGGCAGAGATTTTTCATACTGTACTTACGTATGATTTTCGAGGGTTTCAATCAAATATGTAAAAAGATATAAAAAAGCTTTAACGCGATTATAGCTGTAAAAACCTTAAAATGAATAGAAAGTCTTAAATATAAAAAAGCTAAAAT
>JAXIUT010035044.1:0-13898 GCA_035586675.1 Eurytoma californica | reverse complement strand
TTTTTTATGGTCAAGTAGGTCGCCCTTTTAATAGAAAAATAGTAATTTTTACTAATCCTTTTTCTCAGTGTAGTTATAGGCAGTACGGTTAAATTAGTTTTTAGTGAAAGAAGGAGATTGATGAAAGGAAATGATTCACAAAATTTTTGATTAAGCTGATACAGTTTAAGCGTAAGGAAAAGCGATGCTTACCAAAATAGTCAAAACAGAAACGTAATTATTCTTTTGATAGACATTTACCTGTAACAAAAAACAAAGTTTTGATAAGTAAACATAATTGGTTTATTAAACAGAAATATTGTTTATCAAAAAAACTTTAATAGCTATTGCATAGCAAAATCTGGTATATCGAACTTCATAAATTACTCTTCTGAAGCTCATAGAAATGTTTAAACAAGTGTCCTAAATACCCGGCTGGCAATCAATTCACCAGATCTCCCGTCGGTCGCAACGGCGCATCATCGCATGAGCGAAGGAAGGCGCGCGGCATCAGCTGCGCGGCATCAGCGCTGCGCGTCGCGCCCATCGAGATACAGAGAGCAGCGCTCACAAAGGCGGAAAAAGCGAAGTAAATAAGGCTTAATTGGGGAGCTCCCGATCCACGGCTGTTTACAGCGGGGGTTGCCTCGGTACACCAGCGCGCACAACGGCAGATGTCGAGCGACGCGCTCAGAGTTAGATTTCCCCGCAGGCGAATCGTAAAAACCGAGAAGAGAAGAGCCGGGGGCGGCCGGCTCTCGAGGAGGTCAGGAGAGCCTCGATCGGTTAGCATGGAAATGGCCGGGCGAGTGGTGGCGAAACGGCGCGCGCGCATACGTATATTGGATTATGTAGATACTCGCCCGCATGCTACTTTTGACCCGGCGCGCGCGCGCTCTCGAGAGAGTTCGCCTTCTTTCGCCGGGGCTTTCTCTTGATTTCCGAGCGACGGCGCGCGGGCCTTTTAAAATATTACAATTTCCGCCGCCACGCTTCTTTCGATCCTCGAGTGCTGAAAGGGACGCGAGCGCTCCATTGTTCCTGGGGAGAGAGTCGAGAGTCTTTGAGCTTTATCGCGCGCCTCGATGGCTGGGAAATTTTTGAGGTTTCAATTGCACTGGCGGTATACCGGTCTATCATGAATCAAAGATTCATTAAAAAAGGAATATCTCTATCTTTTAGATATAACGCTAACGGATTCATAAATCATCTTTAGATTAAATTTAAATGTCCGTAAACGTAAATGAATTTCAGATTTATATGCAACCAAATAGTTTTTTTTTTTTAATAAACATCACAACATTTCATTTTCTAATGTTACAAAAATGTACGAATAAATATCCTCTCTTAAACAAAATCTATGGCAAGAGATTGTGAAGCATTTCAAAACGCGATTTGATTGGTTCCGGTCGAATGGTGCCAAAATTTAATAAGTTTTGGTATAAAATCTCTCAAATTATAAAATAAATAAATATAAGAAATTTTGCTTTTCCACATTTGCACAGATCTTAAATTTATGTTTGATATGCGTAATAAAAGTATCTCTAAATACACCTACAGGTAAAAGCCTTGCAGAATAATTCAAATGTTATTCAAAAAATGGGAACGACATCGAACGGTTCCAACAAAAGGACTAATAGAGTTGGATTTTGCCTTTTATTCGGCCGAGGGTCGACAGTGACACGAGGCCGGAGCACGTGCGAGAGTGTATTGGTCGAGACATCGTCCGAGGACAGGGGGGGAGTGAGAGAGAGTGGCAATCAGCTTTAATTGAAAGCTATACGCGCGACAGACGCTCGAATTCGTCGCGGAACGCGCGGCGTAAATGAGAGCTTTGTGATCGGGGCTCGCGAACGATGTGTCCGCACGGCGTTACGACGCCACGGGCAATTGCCGCTCGCGATACTTTGATTTAATCGCCGCCTGCCAGCTCGCAACTAGTTTCCTTCTCCGGCTATCCTCTCCGCCTTTTTTTCGCGCGGCGATCGAAGCCGCTTCGCTTTTATTCCACCGGGCGGTTTAAGCTTCGATCCTTCTTTTTTCTTTTATTTCGTCTCGAGCGAAATGTTAATTAATCATCGGATTTATGCGCGTCTCTTTGGTATTATGCGAGTTGTAACGGACGACTTTATAAAGCGACCGAGAGCATTTAGCGAGAATGACAAATTGTTTCTTCTGTAGTCTATTAATGCGTGGATGACAAATTTATAACCCCCGGTGGAGAGGCCGGCGTGTACGGGAAAAAGGGGCGGCGGCGCGGCAAAAGGGCGAGCCCAATTTTTTTCCAAAACAATCTAGAACGCATTTAGCAACAATCGAAAAGGAGAAAAAGAAAGCCTTTATTCGCGTCCCCCGTAGCCCGGAGTTAAAACGATTCGTAATGGTCGGCGCGCGAGGAAAGTACTTTTCAGCCGGTGAGTTCGGGACGACGCATTTCCTAGCAATATGCTCTTTTCTCTCTCCACCTTTCTCCCTTCCTTCTCTCTCTCTCTTTTTTTTGTTATCGCGCGACACCTTTTCTATGCGTGCCGTCGCCCCTCGCGCTCGTTTTTTTTTCCTTTTTTTCTCTCTCCTTCGTCGCTGTCTGTCTACCGAATCGATAATGGATCGGCAGCCGGCTTTCCAGTCCATTCTGCGCGCATCATTTGACACCCGATCGAGGTTGCGCGAGATCGGGCGCGTGTCTGGGAGACGAGTCGCGACGCCGGGAGAATAATGGATCGAGCTGAGTGGGCGATAGAGATCGGGCTTAAAAAAGTAAGGTGGCGAGTAGGAAGTGATTCTCGAGAATCGAGCAACGGGTTTATTTATCCAATTTCCAAGGTAACGCAAATGAACGAGAAAGGAATTTGTTTGCTGATCGCTGAAATAACCTAGAATTTATTTAAAACATTTTTTCCTCGAGAATCCTTGGAAAAATTTACTCGAGCGCGATAAGAATTTCATTAGTCACGATGATGATCTAAAAATTTCTACCGCCAAGCCCTCGCAACTTTTCCCGTGCAGATGTACCAAATTTTCTATAAAGCACAGTCGCCTCAAAAGCCCGAGAAAGTGGTATCGCATTCCCTCATCTAGCGCTCGTCCACAAAAATGCCTAGCGCTGATTCATCGAAATAGAAGCTCTCGCCGTCCGGCAGAAGGAAATCAACGCCAGATATATACGCGAAGAAAGGAAAAAGTGAAAAGGTGCGAAGGCGAAAAAGATGGAGGGATTCAATAGGGACAGAAATCACTATGCGCCATTGTCGGGGCACTAAGAGGTGGCTCTCGTCGGATCAAAGAAAACGAGGCGCGAAGAAAAATTATATCGAAACCCCCGGCCCGGTATATCCCTTAAGATCCGACGCACCTCGGCCTCCGGGATACGCGTCCTGCGCGCGCGCGCGCTGCCTACTTTGTTCGCCTACCTCGCCTCCGGGGCTTTCGCCCGTGTAAACGCGCGAGGCTGCGCCCCGGCGGCCCTCCCACGCGCCCTTTCTTTTTCGCGCCGCAAGGGGGAAAAGACTTAGGAGGCCGAAGAAAAGCAGCAGAAAGGTTATGTAAATAACAATATAGGCGGGAGGGTGGATTCCGCAATTTCGGATGATCGGTCGCTTTCGACGTGTCGAGCCGCGAGATACCGTAATTTAGGGTGGGTAAATAAGCGGGATAAAGCGATCGGAAATATCGGGGAATAAAATACGCTACGCTTTCAGCGGAATATTAATGTATCGTATATCTCGATGTATTATACTTAGACCCGCCTAATCATATTCTCAATGTAAAGATTCATCGGTCCAAAAGAAAAATTCGATTAAACCGGCCGACAATAAATTTTTCGTCAAATATTTTCCTCTTCTCTAACTAAACCTTTGCAGCGTAAACGCGAGAAACCCACGAAAAAAATAACGATCCCAGGTGGGTCTTCTGTTGTTCGAAAAAACGGCACGTCGCGAAGTCCCATGATCACGCAGTACTTCAACCGCCTATAATGAGTCCGGCGGAGTCCTTTTACCCGGAGCTGAAAAAATAGAGTGGGAGCGTGCCGGTCATCGAGCTCGCGCTCGGGTGCGAAAAATCAAGAGGACTATTTATCCCCGCGATCGCCCGCCAGCCGCTCATTTCCTCCCTCTTGACTCTCACGGTCGCTCCGAGGCGAGGCCCTTTTTTTTCCTCTCTCCTCCTCGCAGCCCCCCGTCGACCACTTCTCGCCTCCCTTTTCTTCCGTCGGCACCCTTTAAGGGGACGTCACCGCGCCCGCGGCCCAGAAACAATGGAATACGTGATTGGACGGCGCAAATTACAGGCGACGATTTTCAATTGCAAATTAGCGCCTTTTCAATCGTGAAAAAAAGTTAATATGCATTAGAAAAAAAAAATCAGCGAATTATTTAAATTTTATACCTCAATCTATTCTTGAACTGTGGTGTAAAAGAAGAGAAAATTTATTTACTTATTGAAAACCGGATAAGTTTACATAGTAAATTCTATAGAAAGTCAACTTGTTACCTGTACATAGGCTGGCCTAACTTATAAACTAACTAAAACTAAATTAGAAGAAATACAAATTTGAAATACAATATATAGGTATATGTAAAGTTTAAGAATAGTTGTCTGACTTGAATATTATATACTTTCGAAATGCCGAGGTACGTATTGCAAAAGCAATTAAAATTATATGTGTGTTTTTGTAAAAGGCCAGCCTTAATTTACAATCTAATAACGCGAAGCTCTCTTTTTTGTACCTTTCAACATTGTGACATCCCCTTATAACCACAGAGGCGACGGGGGACCGTATACGTGACGAGAAGAAACGCGGGGGAATCCCCAAGGTATCCCTCCCCCCAGCCTCATACGCCATTCCTCTCTTTTCTCCTGGAAAATGAATTCAGAGTCCACGGGCACGTCGGTATTATTTTTTCCGTCGTTAAATAAATGGAGGCGAGTTTAAATAAATGACGCGCGAGGCTTTTATCGAAATCCTCGCGCGACGCGCTCGGCCGGGAATTGAATAAGCAGAGCGAGGAGGCGGAGAGGAGGCAATTGGATTTAACTGGTCTCGCTTTCCCCCTACCCCCCGACGTTTTTTTTTGCTCCTCTCACTCCGTCTTCGTCGCCACTTTCCGTGACGTCTTGACATAATGGACTTATTGCTACTTTTACGTCGAGTTATGCAGATCGTCCGGCAGGTGTCTGAATTCCCGCGTGGCAGGTGCTCGATCCGCTTAATTTATAAATCAATATTGTGATAATTCTTTTTTTTTTCCTCAAAGCGGAATTTTCAGGCGTCCCTTCATTTGCACCTCATTATGCATCGCTGACGCGATTACGAAGAGACGCGAGCAGCGGGGATTTAAATTGCGCGACTTTATTGGGGTATTTCGAATTAATTACGAGAGGAACGAGGAAAAAAAAAAACGTTAAATCTCACGGGAAGGAAAAAAAAGATGACGAAGGTGCGCTTCCGCACAAAAGTTCGGGGATTTATGAAACAACGATAAATTCACTATCTACTCGGGAGTGGCTCGTTAAAGGTCTTAAGCACAGAGAGGAGTGAGAAAAAAGTGTCGAAAGCAACAAATCACGCGGTTCCTCATCTAAAATAAGAAATTCCCATAGTCTTCGGAAAAATCTCCACTTTCTGTTAGCACTTAAGGCTCATAAAGTACGGCGCCGGGAGTTTCTCGGATGCTGCTTCTACTCCTCCTCCCCTTTGGCGCAAACATCTTTTTTCCGCCTGGACCCGAGAACTCCATCCGTTTTCCCGCTTCTAATAAAGACTTTACACACGAGGCAAAACTATGTTACAAAAGTAATAATCATATATTCAAACTTTTATCTGTCGCTACCGTCGGACAAAGGTACACTCATAAAAAATAATGTTTGTCTTCTGCAAACCTACAATAAAACGTAAAACTTTTTAAGCACCTTTATCACGTGACTTAACATTTGAATACGATTTACTGAGAATTAACAAAACTCAATTCATAATTTGAAAAAAACTTAATATTTAATCAAGCGTTTATCAATTTAAAAATTACATCTAATTCTTTAATGATTAGAACATTATTTCATTCAGACTTCATTAAAAAAATTGTACATTTTTTGTTAATACAAAAAAATTAACAAAAATTTCATATCAAATTATGGAAATGCGCCGCGACATCAGCGCTATCGCACAAACGGTTTTCGATCATTTCGCCTTCGTTTTGTGCAATATACCCACGTGCAATTTAATATCAACTATTTATGTGTCGCTGTACAGTAGCAGCGGAATATCGAGGAAGCGCAGGGAAAAATGCGGCGGGGCGAGAGAGGCCCGAGATAATAATTATGCAAATGTCTTGTTGCGGAGCGCGAGAGACGACTGGAGTTAGAGCAACAGATGTCCAGAACGACCGGAGCTCGTCTTACGTATTTTCCACGGCAGCGTCGCTTTTATATCCGGCGTTCCTATACACGCTGTGTGTTCGATTTCCCAATTCCCCTCCCACTTCCGCGCATACCAAATGCAATATCGTATTTTTTGTTTACTCTCTGTTCGAATTTTGCCCCGCCATAAAATACTATATAAAACAGCTTGTACGCGTATAAACAATTTAATATACCAGGAAAGTGGCGCTCAAATTTTCTTCCTTTTTTTAATATTAAAAATAACTATCGTTATGTATTTCTTCTTCTTCTCGATTTAATGGCCTTGGAGTTATCCGTGATGCCACCGTACATGTTAGTTCGTTACGTGTTTATTAAATGAATAAACAATTTCATACAACAGGGAAGTGATGATAGAATTTTTTTATTTCTTTAATATTAAAAATAATTAATTTTGTATTTATTAGAAAAAAATTGGTATAGTTTAGTAATCCGAGGGAGTGTACTAAAACACGTAAACTTGAGGAACATTCTGCGTCGACATTTCTTTCAGCGCGCCGATGCGGAGGAAATTAAATAAAGGTATCCTCAGGAACGAAATAATTCGGTTTCCTTGCTCCCCAAGATCGGGAGAGTATACGACACCTCCCAGGAATGTCTGCACGCGTCTCGATATTTCTTGTTTCTCCCCTCCTTTTATCTCCGGCCGCCTTCGGCTCTCTTAATTCCGGGGAACTTCTCCGTTGAATTTAACGCGCGAACGATCGTCTCCCGAAAATTTTTCCAGCATATTAAATCACCGGCGCCGTAAAAAAGTGATAAACAAAAATAAAGAATTATTGCTCATAAAACGAAAGTAAAAAGTCCGCAGAAGTACTTAAACGACTGTAGAACATTTTTTTAGTATAAAACTACACCAATAATTCGAAGATGTAGGTTACGAACGAAGAACTCGAATTCCCGCTCGATAAATTTCGGTCGGAATGCTCGACCCCGATAAAAATGCCACGAATACACATAATCAAGGGCGCGACATGATTATTCGGGGTGTGTTCGATCGGGCGCCTCTCCCTCCGAGTAGACTATCTCCTCGGCGGGTGGATGGGCCCGCGCTTTATTGTGCTCTTCTGGAGTTCGCAGAAGAATTCTTATTACAAGCTCGACTCCGCAGCCCGCGAAGAAATCTCATTATCTCCCCGGGAGAAGAGAAAAGTCGCGTGACTTCTCGGAAAAAGTTTCGCGAGCCCCGGGTAACCGAACTCCGCTCCCCCGCGCGCCCAGCCCCTGTTTTCCATGCGAGGCGACGCCGTCGCGCCGGCAAATCGAAGGAGACGCATTTACGGAAAAAGCAGCTGCCATCGGAGGTGACAGACTGCGTCGCGAAAATTCCTATTGTAGAACCGAAGGATCGAGCGGTGTCTCCCTTTCTTTCTCTTTATTTTTCCAAAATTTACGGGATATACGCGCTGCAGATTTTTCACTTTGACAAATCGATACGTATCGATGATCAAATAACTTAATATTTTGTAATTTCGTATAAAAATTGCTTGAAAAGAATAATAAAGCTACGATCAAAATATCGCGCAATTAATAAGCAAGAAGTTCGAGATTATACCAATTTTTATAAGATCAATATGAGTGATAGAAGCAATGGTTCGAAAAAAATTCTACGACAGTCGCAGCAATCACTTTCGACGTGTTCTATCAAGATCAATGCAAAAGATACCAAACCGATGATTCGATATCTCTTACGTAACTTTTTGAAAACCTCATTGTTCGTAATTTTTGAAGATCGCAGATGAAAACCATGCTAAGTAAAAAAAAAAAAGAAGAAGAAAGCGTAATCGAAAGCGAGTAACACAAAGCCCCTCTAGCCTTTTTGCTCCTGCTCGAAGCGTCTGGAGACAATGCGACGCAGTCGAAATAGTTGTCTTTCAATCCGAGATCAAGATGAACCCCGCGGAATGTCTCGCCGTTGTTTTCCGTTCGCGCAGTGCAGCGCGAGCAAAAGGCCCGCGCCGATCCGTATATCCCCGTGGCATTTTCTTTGCCGTCGTCGTCGAAAAGCACTCGGGGGGCAGGAGAAGGGGACGTTATACACACGTGCAGTGTGCAGCGTCGCGCGGAGCCCGTGAGTTAGGCAGGCGTTGCGGAGCGGGGAAATTACGGCTAGGACCAAGGGTTTCGCTTGGGTCTGCACAAGAGAGGGCGAGGTAGGGGGGGGGGGGGGGTCATAATTAAACTTTATTGTGTACGCCGAGTGACTGCTAAATCTCCGCTCTCAAAGTTTTCGACCCCCCCGAGGAGTGTCGAGCCCCGCCGAAAGTTCTATTTTTAACGCAGGCTCGAGCCGTTGTTGAACTTTCCAAGTTGCCCGCGCGACGTACGAATTTCATTTTGAAATTGGGTCATAATTTTTGACGGTAATTTAATTTTAAAATTAAGCCGCGATTTCGGTGTATCCGCTCCTTTAATGCCAAGCCGTCAGCTGCTGTCTATAGAGCCGCACGCAACTTCACCCCTGCCCGATTAATTTGGCTAATTTATTTACCGGAATTAGCTTTGTGAAGTGGTGCCCTTAAAAAACTCATTGAACCCTAATCTCGTGATAAAAATTAGTTTGAAAATAGTTTATACCTTAAGTATGCTTAATAAAAGCCTAATAACAATCTGATTTTGGATACATACCTAAGGTCCTAAACCTAAAACTGATCTACCGACTTCACCTAAACTTATTCATATTAAAGACTCAAGAAAACTTTATTGGGTTATATTATTGTTAGGTTAGTGTTTTATATTAGGTACTGGGAAAAAAATCTATAAAAATTTTCTACACTTATTTTCCAATCTAATTTCAGCAAATGAGGAGATATATTGTTTTAACGTCAGACTATTAGCAGACCTTAAACTATTCCGAGATCAATTATTTTTTTACTCGGTTAGCCATTACGATACTCCTCGCCCCCACGGAATATCCACCCTCGCAGAATGTGCGCTCGAGCCGCGACAAAAAACTAGCTATCAGGCGCGTATCAACTTCACGCGCAATTGAAAACTAATTTTCCCGGGTGGGCGTCGGCGCGGCGAAACTACTCGAGTTTAAATTGCACGCGGGGCAGGGGCACGCACTTTCGCCGGGGCGGCGAACGAGAATCCGGAGAGATAGGGAAGAGGGTCAGCTGGGCGACTCACGAAATTGTATCGGCCCTCCTCGGGCTATCGCGCGCCCCCGGAAGTGGACGCGTGCGTCATGCGAAACTCGGCCCCGATAATCGCGCGCGCGCACCCACCCCCCGCTCGGGTAATTAATGTTCGCGGGCGCCCGGCCTGCCCCCCTTTCCGGACTGCGCGCGCGCGCTCCTTCGTTTACTCGGCTTTTACGGGGAGCGCAGGGAAGATCCGCGCGCGAGATCGACACCGAGATTAAGCACGCACTTCTCGTTTCGCAACTGTACACACGGGCTAATGCGTGTTCGCCGCGGCGAGTTCGAGCCTTTTCTCCCGCCCTACGGGTTAATCGTGTGTTAAGGCCGCCGCGACAGCCCACGGCGATGGATGGCCGCTATCGCGTGCGCGCGCGCGTCTTCGAGAGCGTTTTCGGAGATTTACAGGGGTTTTTAGAGGGACTTCATTAAATTAATGAGTCGCTTTTATTACGAAAGTGCGGAAAAAAATATTTCCGAGAAAACACTGCGCGTGCAAGCACACGAATGATGCAAAGATACTTTTTGAAATGTTTAAAGCGACATTTTTAAAATAACGTCGTTTTCACATTTGCGCAGTTTTATATTTAGATCAATTAACAGTATTTATTATCGATAAAAAAAAGCTGTTACGGCGAGACAAAAACAAACATTCACACTGGACGCGTGACCAAATCGGAGTACACCTGATCTCGCCCATTCAAGTTCCACAGTGTTTACCTTATAAGTATACGTTCGGCGGGGCTTATCCAAATTAAAAGTATAATGAGATAAAAGCAGTCCGGTCCACTTGATTATTAACGAGCTGGAATCGACCGTTACACTTATAAGTCAGCTGATCGTGGAACTCGAAAAAAATGCCCCGCGGGCACTGATTCACTTTTTGTGAAGTGGTCCCGACGTACAACTTCATCGCCGATAACATCTTTTTTCCAGCGTGTAGATTTCGTCGTGGAAATCGAGAGCAAGGGAGTGGTGAGATACATTGAGAAATCGATTTTCCACGTGTATTAGTTCATTGCAGAAAAAAATGATGTATTTCTATATACAGTTCTCTAGGCAGACGCCAAGAAGTGTCAATACCGTCTACTTCGACACTTCCCGTCCTCTCGTTAGCATGAAAAATACGAAAAGAGCGTGAAAATAAAAAATAAAAACGACGGATATAATTGGAGGACCGTAGAGAAAGGCTAGAGTAAACATTAATGAAATTAGTTAAAATCGCAAGTGCGCTCGCCTCCCCCGCGACTTTAACGAGCTCGTAAACGAACGTATTTGCTCGAGTTCCTCTTCTTCGCTCCTCCGCTTTTTTTTTTCCTCCCACCCTCCTCTCTCCTTCTCCTCCTTATTGGTAACCCGGGCTCCTCTCCACCTTTTACGGTTCTCCCGATGTTTTTGCCATTGCCTCCCGCTCGCGCCCGTCCCGCCGCGAGATTTTACGATTCTTTGTTCTCGTGTAGCGAGCGGACGGCCGAGAGGGCGCTCCCGGGGTGGCATTTATTTCGCCGGCGGAGAGTCCTTTCCCGTGTCGCCTCCATTAAGTCCGTTAGCGGCGGCCGCCGCGGTAAATAGGGAAAAATGCGCGCGCGGGGGCCGGCATTAGCGCCGCTGGGCAAGAGCAGGGCTAACCTCGTAAAGATTAACGGCCGCCGCCGCAATCGCGATATAGCGATCGCCCCGACGCGGGGGCTAAGCGAGAGAAAAGCTCCCGGTAATTAGGTCGCTTTACGAACTCCGCGCGCCCGATCGTTCCGACCTACAGCCCTCCCCGTACGTATATATACTTTTTTTTCCCCCTTTTCTTCCTACGTTTTATGCGCTCTCCTCGTGGTGAGACGCGTGCGCGCCGATCGGGGGACGATAGGCGTGGGTGTCCGATGGGACCTCGTATCGCTTGATTTGTTGATTGCTGCCGGGAAAAAGTATTTACGACGCGATTTCTCTCGATACCGTTCGAAGATTAATACTTGCGGTCCAATTTTCTAAATCACTCAAAAGTCGAAGTTTCGTATGTTTTAGATATTTTTTAAACTTTACCTTTTCGTAAGATTGTCTAATAAATCAACATTATTTCACTGTTACGGATACGAATTACTTTTAGAAACTTGAAATGTTAAGTAAAGATTTAGAAAACTGTTCAATTAAATATATCAGACATACTAGGCTAGTAGCTACTACTTAAACAGACATACTAGACTACTACTTAAATACATCATACTAGGCAATTGTTCTTCTTAAATCGATATATAGTTATATATAAGTAAGAAGTTAAGTTCGTTATTCATGAAGATCTTTTTTCGTCAGTCATTTTTCGATTTTCTATCGATACGATTCGTTGCGGAAAATGTTATGAAAATAAATTGTTAAAATCTTTAAAAAAACGTATTTATGCATTTTATTTTTCCATTTCGATCGTAATCTACAAGGCCGTAATTTACTAAAATGAGTTTATGAATTTTTTCAACGATCTTAAATGCGTTGTATATCGAGCTTTTTACGTAACGGTACAAGCAAGTACGAACAGTTATTCGACTACTTGAAAAGTGCAATTGACACAAGCGTCAAACTAAACTCTAAACTTTTCCCTCCCGACAAAGAAAGCGACATTCCTAAGTTAACGCGTCGCATGCAAATGGGCGATTGTCACGGATACCTACGCAAACTCCGGTACAAGGTGTAGACGACGCGGGCCAGCCTGCACACGGGGAGGACACTGCACTCGAAACCGTGACACTGGGCGCGGAGCTTACGGTGGGCGGCGGGTGGAGGCGGCAGGGGCGGGTAGAACGACGAGGACGGAAGAAAGATCGAGAGCAGATGGTCCGTGGGGACGGAGATGACGAGGCGACGGAGTTGGCGAGAGATATTAATTGGATGATTGGTGGAGATATAGGCGCAAGTGATTGATTGAGTGATTGATTGATTGATTTTATTAACTTTCACGGCTATCGAGACGACGCCCGGCAAAAACAATGGGTCTTCTTCCTTTTTGTTTTAGCCTGCGCCCGGTCATTTGTATCGATCCGCCGGGCTGCGATTTTTTCCAATGTTTACCAATCGCTTCGCCGTTTAAAGCCTGTCACCGCGTATCTCGCTCAATTCGCTGATCGATCAGCTTTATCGCGCAGTTTCCTTTTTTAAAAAAAAACAAACGTTTCAATGCTACTTTATCAATCCGCACTGCGATTCTTTAGCTCTACAGTATAATCGGCGGCAGCTTAATTGACGCGTCGATAAAATTGAGCTTTCACGAGCTAAATACTGGTCTGTCGTTCAATTTTATCGCTCGAGCCGAGTGCGAATGCTAATTAAATAACGCACGGCGACTTAGAACTCGATTAACGGCCAGCGCGAAAGATGGAGGAGGCGGGGTGGGCATTTATGCTCCAATCATTCGGAATCAAATCAATCCGACATCGGAGCCCTGCTCCGGTGGCGACTAATTGAAAGGCCGCGCGGCAACATCTCAATGGGCGACAATCCAAGCGGCGACGACGCGCGCGCACGCTCGCCCGCTCCCGAGATTAGGCGACGGGGGTGCACGGATGCGCGCGACTCCGAAGGCGAGGGACATAAAGGCGGCTACGATCCCGGCGCGAGGCTAACCGAACGGAAGCGCCGCGAAACTCTCTCTCGCTCCCGCGGCGAAACTTGGACGTAATTACTCGCGTAAGCTCCCCGTGTAAGCTCCTCGCTCTCTCGCCCTCGTCACGGGCGTTATCTCGGGGGCCGCGTGCGAAATTGCCGTTGCTTCCTTCGGCTAATCAGACGCCGCTGCTTTCGGGAGAGGAGGGGGGGGAAGGTGGGCAGAAGTTCGGGGCGCGGGGTCCGGTTTCGCCGGGGAATTGAAGTCGAAACTGCGCCGCGTTGAATGCCGTCGAGGAGCGGCAATCTTTACGGATAAGCAGCGCCAGATCGGGGAGAGATAGGTGCGCGCAACGGCCGAGTTTGTTCCGCGGGCTTCCGTGCCGCGAGTGAGTTTTGATAAGGTAACGAGCTGGTTTGGAGCTTCGATGGGCTGCGATATAACCCGTCTGCTCTGGACGATGAAATGTTTGTTGAAATATTGTAAGGGGATCGAGAAATGCGCATGCCAACTACTCTCGTGCACTGTTTTGAAAGACATTGTTATAAGGTATTAGTAGGGATCTTTTAAATTTTAGCGAACAATTTTAATCTAATGTAACGCAAACTTAAACAATTAAATTAATGTGGGAATTAAACAATTAAATTAATGTGAGTTTCTTTTAATATCGACATTAAAATATTTATAAAAGATTGATAATACATCATCTATTTGAATTTCTTTTATAAAAGAAGTTTAAATTGGCGCTACCGTAAAAAACATTTTGTCAAAATAAG
>JAXIUT010035023.1:3719-13900 GCA_035586675.1 Eurytoma californica | reverse complement strand
CAAATTTTCATCAAATGGGTAACAACAAAATTTTGTGTGAGGAAGCCTCGTGCCAATTTAATTGGCAGCGGTTTTTTAAAAGCTTTCGAAAAAAAACCTTCGATGCCGACTAAATAAACTGTAATGTTGAAGGAAACGGATTATCAAAAACTTTTTGGAAAACTGCAATTTGTGCTTTTCGCTATTACAAAGAGAGAATCGTATTAATTTATTTCAAATTAACGATATGTAACTACTTTTCATCGCTCCTGACGAAGAAAAGCAAATTTTTCATTTCTTTCCAATGAAAAAGACATTTCACTTTTTTCCGACGAAGAAAAGCACAATTCAAATCTGCCACGAAGAAAAGCACTTTTCGGAATTTAGCCGCGAAGAAAAGCAATTTTCGAATTTTGTCGCGAAGAAAAGCACATTTGGATATTTTCAATTTTTTTCGCGGAAATGTCTCAATATGTGCCTTTTTTGTGGGTCTAACAGATCCATATGTGATCACAGATAAAAAACTTTAATAAAACTGTTGCCCAATCTAGCAAATACGCTTTTTGTCATTACGTTTTTAAAAATATGTGTTTAATTACATAATTACCATATGAAAAACCCGTGGAAAATTTAAAATTACAATTTCTGAATGACCTCATTCTTTCAATAAAATGTTCAAATTCAATAAGTCTGTCGAACAAAAAGTCTACAAAAGTGAACACGTGTCCTCGTATCAGTCGTGTATCGAAATCATATAAATAGTCTTCTTCGCTCTGTAGTTATCAGTTATTCAATTAGCAATTGGAAGGTGAAGTCATTCGTATATAAGTATAGTAATATTCATAAACCTATTAATGAATTGCTTTAAAAATATAGTAATAAATGCTTTTGTTTAAAAACCATTTGTGTTACAGAATTCAACAATGTTTGGAAAAATGTTTCTGTCATTCTTTCTTGTAATTGCTGTTTGGTCTGCTTCCACGATTGCCTTGGGAGACAAACTTATTCGTAAGTATTGTAAATTTTAAAATATTTATCAACTATTAATAAAAATACTAAATACTTTTAAAAACAATAGCGATCTTTAGAGCTATTTTTCAGGACAACAAAAGTTTATTGTTTAATAAATTTTAATCATTTTCAGAATGCATTGATGTTGAGCCATTTTCCGTGGAAGAAAATGGAAAAACCTATCGATATGATAGTAATTTAATTGGATTTAAGTTCAACCCAGGCAAAGTGGCGGTAAAAAGAAATAAAAACTCAGATACGGTTGATCTTTCTGTAAAGGACGTATATGTTACTTTCCAAGGTAAAAGATTAATTTCAACATATTCCCTTTTAATAACTTTAAACGCGTTAATTTATTAAAACATATTTATATTAAAAGAATTTTAAAGGTCATAAAAATTTACTTTTATTAGCTAATTATTTAATTCACATTTCAGCTATGTCTATTGCCTCAAAAAGTTACTTTGAAACAGAGATTGTTGGCTTTGCTAAACAAAAAGTGAGAATGAAAATTACTTTTTTATTATTAAAAATTGAACTGTTGTTAATATAAAATAACAATTTTTTCAGGCTTTTCAAAAACGGATTTCCAACTGCTTCGTTCGCGCTCAGCTGAAAAATGAGTAATGCATATGCAATATAAAAATGAATAGACAGTGTTGATTAGACTTTATTGAATAATCTACAATTTTTTTATTACAGCAATGAAACTAATGGACTGCCCAGTAAGATGGTGAAAGCTATCTTAGAGAAGGCCTCAGAATGCATGAACAAGGAATTGTGTGACGCTATCGACACAATTGGCGAGTAAAATAAAGGCGAGTTTGATGGAGATATAGATTACTGAGAAGAAAATTTATCGTCATATTATTTTATAATTAAATATTTATATAATTTAAGAATACTTAATTACCATGAATAATAAAATTATACCAACTCACTAACGAGTTGTATTAAACATCTAAAATGTTCATTTAATTTCATGATAATATACCTATTGTTTTGGTCATCAATTACCAAAATAATTAGATCATTAAAATAATAATGAAATGGAATAAACAATCTGTATGATCGCATTAATTTGAACAGAAAAAATTGATGAAAACATTTGATAACTTTACCTAAAAAGGTTTGATTAAATGTGTATTTTGTTATAATTTTACAAACGAATGTATCCTTCAATAGAAAGTTTCCAATTCAAATCATTTAGGTATAGTTCTATTCCGACTACGCTAACTACATCAGACATTATTTAGAAAAATATTGTTGTCATAAATGTAAATAGAAAATATTTTGGTTTTACGATCTTATTAATACACAAAATATTATTTGAATCTGAATAAGGATATAATTTATATTCAACTATTAATTCATAACCTACTAACTATTATCTGTCTCTAAAATAGTGGTTAATTAGTTTAGCATAGTTGGTACAGAACTGCATAAAAACGAAAAAAAACTTGAATTTACATTATTTAATCATATTTTCTAATTAAGAATGAACGTATTTTTAGTTTCTCATGATTAGCGCTTGTACTGCCAACAAAAAGCCTCGTATTCGAGTATCTGCATTACCAGGTAAAGGGTAGACCGTTTCCCGTTCGCACCCACTTCCTCTAAGTGCAGAAGCTGGCCGTAAGTGGCAAACTTGTCTGGACGACTCCGTCGCTTACCATCTGGAGAAACGCAGCCAAGACTTTGTTCCAATTCGCTTCCCTAATGAATATGCAGACTGTCGGCTCGGCTATGTGTCAAGCCAACTTGAGGAAAGAAGTTGTTTAGCGCAATTCAGCTCCAAAAAGGGGCGGCACGTCTCGGGTGCAAAAACAAATTTAGTACTGGATAATTATTATACCTAACGCCCGTAGCTTTTTGTTCTTGCTGGGCATGGATAAGTTTTGGAAGCTTATGGATTAACTCGGGAAATGCTACCAACTGACGCTGTGCGGAGCGTCATTGAAAGTTTTTAATAAACAGTAGTACTCGAGACAGCGGAGTATCTTGTTTTCAATGCCCCCCCCCCCCCTGCCTTTTCTTACTTCGCGTGCAGGCTCTGAAAGGAGGTAATGGCGCAAACTCGGAGCGAGCAGCTGCATCCTACTGTTTGATTTTATTCTCTTGCGGTTTACACGCGAAGTTTTTAATGGTTAGCATTATACGGCTGCTTCAGTTTGTTTTGAACAATCTGTGGAATTTTCATCTTCATAAATCCCAATTTGTTAGCTCGTAAATTTCTGAAACGATCTTACGATTAGCGGCGTAAATTATTCTTCGCGATCATAGCTCAGAAAGACAGCGAATGAATATTCAAGAAAAAATTCTCCAGAGGAATTTAAAAACCTATGGTTATTAAAAAAAGTAATTAAAGTAAATGATAAACTGACTTTTTATGGAGAGTAGAATTAGAGTTCGAAGTTCTTTCTGCCGTACATTTAAATGAACTCGTAATAAAAGATCACCTGATATATCGAAGGAAAAACGGATATTGAGAAAAGTATCATTGAAAAGTAATTTTCAAACTTCTCCACCGATGATTAGAGAAATAAATCGGAATTCAAGTAGCGATCGATGAGGGTTTATTCCACGGAGAAAGAATGAGAGTAAAAAAAGATGATTCAGTGCGGAGTATGAAAGCCGCGTTCGTATTTCCAGACGCGAACAAGTTTTGCGCAAAAATGAAACCATAAGAATGGAGAAAATACATTCACATTGACGGCAATGGGCATTCTGCGCTTTCTAATTAAACCGGTCACGGAGCTTATATAAATTAGAGAATTTAATTAAACCTTTTCTACTCAATGGTCCTTGAAAGGAACAATAATGATAAAATGATTTCCCAAATTTTCATCAAAAGGATATATAAAATAGCGCACAACAGGTATGCTTATTTAGTGAACTTAACATGATTCATATTCCCAAGTGGAATTGGAAGTTATTGTACACTACAAAGAAGAAGAGAAAAAGATAAAGCTGAAAAAGGCTTATCTTAACAAAAATAAATTCAACAGTTATGTAAAATTACGACAGTATCCTTTTTACAAGCATATTTTGCTTGAAAAAAATAGAGGTAGGAAAGAATTTAAAAAGGATTATCACATCAAATATAAACGCTCTCTCAACATTTCTTAAAACATGTCACTGAAGTACATGTACTTTTCCTTCTAGAAAATAAAATTTCAAAATTTCAACAATGACCTACATTACGGTACTTCAATAAGTCTTAAATGTGGGAGATGGAAGACTATATACATCAAATATGAGCCATGAAAATTCCATTGGAAAATCATAGAAAATGGTTTTTCTATTCTAGCACTTGTTACTGAAATGCCTCTGAAACGTTTTCTTTTATTTTAAAAGTTAAACTAGAAAAAAGATTTAAGTAAGTGCAAAGTTATTTCAAAAAAATTAAACGGTTGTTCAAAAAATCTAAACTGGATAGTAAAAATTCAATAGCATTGTATTAAATTAAAAAATTGTTATTTAACATTTCAATTTGTCAAGAGTATTAAAAAAAATTAATTGATAGCTGTTCTTTAAATTAATTTTAAAAAAATATTTACAAAGTGCTTTCTAAACAATCAATTCAAAATTCAATTAATTTTACTTATTATTTCTTAACAAATTTTTAAATTGTTAGTTTTAAGATAGTCTTAGGAAAAATCAGAATTTGTATTTATTTTCAATTTTAAAAAATGGCCATTTTAGTAGTGAATATTTAAATTACATGGGTTCATATCAAAGTTAGCTGACAGAATGTTGCATTATTAATTTAAAATAGCAAAGCTCTATAATAACAGCATACTGTACGTTTATCAATAAATGAATAAATGTTGCATAAAATCAAATTCCAAAATACATTTCCACTTCCATATACCTTGGCACATCCACTATTCATCGTACGTCACGAAATGTTCATTACGCCTCGGGAATATCCGAAAAAAGGGCAGCATTTCTTTACTTTCTTAAGACATAAAGCTAGCGGGGCTCCCTTAGCTCAAGAGCATCGCACGCGAATTCCGCCACGGTCGTAAAACTCGGGCAAGGAATCCTGCATTAGCACAATGACCGGGTGTACGTCTCTCGGCTTATGCTTTCGTCCGCGTATCCGGAGGTCGGCGGGAGTGAGGATGGCAAAAGGTTTCGAGCGAGAGAGAGAGGCGTTCGCCAGAGAGCAGTGGCGTCGACGTCGGCGGCGGCAGCAGCAGCGACGTCGGCGGAGAGGCAATTCCGAGCGCGCTGGCTCGTAGAGGTGCCGAGGTAAGGCTGGGTCGGTGAGCTATCGATCTCTCCGGGCTCGCTCGGCCCACACCTGGCTCTCTCCGCCAGGCTTCTACCCTGCCCTGCCTCCGGCTCCGCGCGCGCGGATATACTCTTTGCAGGAACCCTCCCCCCCCCCTCCTTCTCACCCCTGCCTCGTCTTCACTTACACTCTGTTTAAACTCACCGCGTGCCCCGCTTTTCGCGCTTCCTTACCTTCCTCTCTCTCTCTCTCACTCTCACTTCCTCTCTTATTGGCTACTACTGTCTCTCTCTCCCTCTCTCACCCTTTCGTTCTCTCTCTCGGCTAGGCCTATTTCTACTTTCTCGGACCATTATTCTCCTGTCTGGGTTCCTTTCCAACGGCGGCCCTACCGCTGGCCTGAGGCGAGAACTCCGAAGGCAGGCGTGGGCCCCACGGGAGATAAAGACAGTCGGTGGAGGATAATAAAAGTAGGCTGGAAAATCGTCGACGATCGCTTCTCAAGGGGGTGGCTGGGAGGGAGAAAGGTTTGTCGAAGTCGGGAAGTACAGAAGCTTCACGGTTTCCAGACTCTTCTTAAGGAGAATAAGTGATATGTGGGGATACTTGGTCAACAAGAACCAATTAGAAGCGTTCAACTATCCCATGCACCCTTTTTCCTACCCTTCCTAACTAGGTTTAATAAATCGAGATCACTAGATCCGGAAGCCTCATTTTCAGGTTACAGCTCTAAAAAAATGGTCTGCACTGTTCATGAAACGTTAGCACAAAAAGCCTCAACACGAGTGAAACCAGCGAAATGTTGTAATGAATAGGGATGATTTATTCAGATTATAAAGCGACAAAACAAAGGTAGTTTCCGAATTTATGACCAAGTAGTATAAAATAGTTGGTTTGAAAGAATTTAAGCCAACGACTAAAGTCACTAAAGTGTAACTAGAAATTGAAATTAAAAGACAAAAAAATTAAAATTGAAGATAAATTGATAAGATTAATAAAGCAAAGTTTATTTTGAATTTAAAAAAAATAAATAAAACACCACAGCTTGATATCGTTAATGAAAACTTAAACTAAAGTCTTAATTAATAATTGACAGGTCAATTCATTAACGGAAAAAATCCAATATATACTGGAAAATATTTAAGAGGAAGAAACTTCAGTATTCAACCATGCTTTAATATTACACATAGTTCTAGTACATTGCAATAAGGATTAAATATAAAATATACAATATACAATATATTTTTGGAAGGCATGCCTTAGCGAATCTAAAATAGCCTTCTAATAATTAAATTAATTTTATCAAAGGAGTAGATTTTCATTTCACATTGCTTTTCATTAAATTTGCCGCTGTAACGAGGAGAACTGAACCCGAACACGCGAACTTCACCGCTCGAGCGAATTTCACGGCTAGACCACCGCTAACACCTAAATCCGCAAGTACGCTAGCCTATTTTACGGCAAAAAAGAGGAGAGCACGAAGCATAACTCGAGCTTTCCCCATGAGTTTAGGATTACGTTTCTCTAATAAAGTTACAATCTTGCGTTCCAAACGTTAATTTAAATAAAAAAACAACCAGCCTGTATAATGGTATTATTCAAAGAAAAATAAATATATTGGTAGATGATTCCTGTTTCCACTAAACGGGCGTCAAGTTTAAAAATTCTACAAACTGATTTAAATGATTCAGACAAGACCTTTTTAAAATCCACGTGAAAAAGGTGTAACCCTACAATCTATTTGCAAAAAGGATTGATTCGATCCATTAAAAAAAGCTAAAAAGCTCAGTTAACACAGTTAACGCAGGCTAAACAGAATACCAATTCCTTTGGAGATCTCGTCTTTTGCAATAAACATTTTTTGAAATTGATAAATTTACGGATTTACTCAAGCAGTTTGGGCATTCATGTGAAGAGATCATTGTCAATAAAATGCATATTTTTAATAAAAAATATCCAGAGAAAAAGTTAAACTAATAATTGCAATAGCTACGACTTTTATGTTTTCACAAACGGCTATTTTTGGAATAATTGCAATAGTTTCTTGTAAAAACTGCCGTAACGTTTCCAAAAAAACTATTACACTTTTTAATAGAATATTTCTCTCCCTGCGGTGATGATACGATAAAGCTTTCGACTACGCTATATAAGCTAAACCCACATCTCGCAGATTAAAAACAGACCAGATAAACAAGTAAATTTCCACCAATTATAACGTTCCACCTAGCGGAAAGTGCCGCTATCGCAAATCGTGCGCCGAAACTTTCGGAAATTAATTAAATCGTTCCGCGTCCAGCGTGACATTTACAAAATCAGCGACACGCGCGACCTCGCGCCCCGGTGGTTCGCGAGCGGTCGAAATTCGCAGAAGCGCGTAAAAAGCAGGCGTTTACTCGGCGACCGACTCGGCTTTAATTCTTATTTATGCCGCGACGCTAATGGCCGGCTCCCGGCGAAGGAGGACGTCGATTAATGACCGACTGCCGCTTGAATGCGAATGAGCGCAAGGCGCTCGCGATGCCGAGGGCCCGTTGCGGCGGGTATACCCCCCTACTCCGTTGTTTCGCATTCGCGGCAACGCGCCAACGCGCGCACTTGCTAATTTCTAATCCTTTTTTTAGTCGCACGGCTGACGCGGCGCCTTTCCTCGCTGTCGACACCGAGGTTTCGCGAATATCCCGCTCAATTATTTAAGCGTTCCGGCGTCTGAGGGGTAGCATGATGCTGCAAAAAATTGCAGTTATAAAAAGATAGGGTAGTTAAAGAGAAAGAGATTTAAGTTTAAATTGGTTTTTTTTTACTTTTTGTGTGTATATACTAGCGTTAACTCTATTTAAAAACGTTAATTAACATATTGGTGATAAGCGTTCAATAACAATTTGGGGTTTTGATTATAACTTATATTAAGGGAGTTCACTAGTAACGTTGTAAGTTAAATCAGCAACTATACACTAACACACGCATAACGCTGTGTATATACACACAAATAAGCAGAGCGACGCTAGCTCTGTCTCACTCGCACGTACGAGCGCATCGTAACTTACAATAAAAAACGTAAAATATTAATTTTTTTCATGTGTTTATAAGTACCCTCTTCATGTTTTTATTATCAATAAATAATTATTGAATACTGAACTTGTCATAAAAAAAATTTTCATCATAATCTTGCCGTCAATTTCTTTGCAATACGTAAATGAAATTGATCCACCATAAGATCCCGTGTTAAAAAGTGTAATAAAAAATTTAACTGAATTTATTTTATACGTATACCTATTAGTGTACCGAATTTCACAATTTTCTCAGCGTCATTTCTATTTACTAGTGAACTCCCTTAAGGGCTCTACCCTATAAATCAAATTAAAATAAAAAATAAATAAAAATATAGATGGATGTTTTTTGTATCTGTAAAGTGAAGTTTATGCCAAAACTTGAATTGTTTACTATGGTTTTCGATATAAAATCAGAAAGTATTCTTTTCACGAGTATGGAACATTGTTTTTTGCAGTAGTATGCACAATGTGCAACTTTATGCATCAGTTTACCTGATGTTGTACTTTACGTAAACAGCTAGTGCAATGATGTGAAAAATTGAACTTTATGCACACTAGTGCATGAATATTAGGTATATTAACGGAATTGAACATGAATAGCTTAACTTTTGCAATTGTCAATTACAAAACTTAAGAAATTAATTTTGTTCACGCACATCAATTCAATTAAAATAAGCTTTAAACATTCTTACGTATGGTTTTTAAAATCCATTTATTGCGTTATAATTTTCTTTTAAGAAACGATCATTTAAATATTTATGACTGAGTTTAACTGTCTCACTCTCGTGGGATAATATAAAAATTTATACTTTCAATTCCGCAAAAAGCCACTCACCGCGCAAAGCCAAGTTAATTCAAGTCCGCTCGTAAAAAAACGGACGCGGCGTCGAAATAAAACGAATGTTCGCGGCGGGCATTCGACACGAAGGAAGCGCGAAAGAAAAAAAAACCACAGTGAGCAACAAGAGCGCGGCGTGCGCCGGGGTAAAATTGGCGCGAGCTTTTGCGCGGCTACGTGCGCGAGGGTCAAGTGCCGGCTTGACACTCTAATGTTTCTCGCTCGGCGCGCCCGTTTCGGCCAGCTTTTCTGCCGCTTTATTTACGGCCTCCCTTCCCTCTAATTATCACTTTCGCGCAACCCAGTTCGTTATTTTTCACGGGGCCCTTTTACCCCGGCCACTTCTTGTTTCGCGCGATCCCCGGGGTCAACGGGAAAAACGAGGAGTGGGAAGATGGAAAAAAATAACAAATGCTCCTGGCGACGGGCCAAGGATGCAGCGCGCCGTGAAATATTCACATAATTCGCCAATTCCCTTTAATCCTTCGGTGCTGCGCTAGTATTGTTTGAATCATTCGTCAGTTCTTGTGCGTGGGCATGCATCCTATTTGGGGTGCACATCTACATGTACCGTTACATAACATTCCTGTCCTTCAATACACGCTAAACCCGCCAGAATAAAATTTGACGCCAGTGAAGTCAAATTTTCACTCGAAGACTAGATTCAAGTTACTTAATTATACTGAGAAAAATATATAGGATATGAATTCTGAGATAATAGAAACAAAACATTTCTATCACAATTATATTAGAACTCTAATTCTTAACAAAATTACAAACATCGATAAAGCTATATAAGTGCTGTACTATACAATTATAATCTTAAATTGAAATCAATATGTAAAAAGATATTCCTCGGCTCATTGAACGCGACAGAAAGTCTCCCGATCGGCGGATCGAGTTCATTTAAACTCTCAATAATACAATCACGAATAATTAAAAAGCATCTCTGACGATACATAAATCGCCGGCCGATTGATTTCTCTTACCCTCCATTAAACGTACGCCGGGTAATCCGGGCTCGCTCGAGTAATAAAAGTCGCGACTCGTCGTGAAATCCCTC
>JAXIUT010034959.1:0-13908 GCA_035586675.1 Eurytoma californica | reverse complement strand
TCCTCCTGGATTTCAGGACGCTCTACGCCAGGATTACATCAGCTTCTTCACCGCCAGCTCTCACCAGCTCACTTGCCCCGGAGGCACCTCCATCGGAGTCTTCCCTTCCCTATTCCCCCCGGTGGACCCCGTGGCGAGCGCCCGGACCATGCGGGTTACCAGCGTGACGGGGTTCCCTGGAACTGGAGGCTCGGCCGCGGCGGGGGCCGGAGCCTCCGGGGTGAAGAGTTGGGGTGCAACACTCCAGCTCCCAACGCTCCAGCTCTGCGTCGGCCCACTTGGAGTCGTCGGCCTCCAGTGCAATCTGCAGTTCCGCCAGCTTCCTCGCTTTGTCGCTGGGTGGCACCTTCTCCGTCGTGGGTGGTGCGGTCGCGGGGGTGGGCAGAGGGGTTCGGTTGTCCGAGGCCTCTGGCGTTTCCGGCCCCTTCTTCACCGTCTTCAGGATGTCCTGATCCCGCGGGGGCGTCGCGGGATCCTGCGAACCCGCCCTCCCTGGTCCTTCGTCCTCCCCGGCCGGACGTTCTCCGTCTTCGGTATCGGTCCGGGCCCTTTGCTCGCGGGACTCACTCCGGGGGAACCACCTCTTTTCGCCATTTCGGGGGAGAGTCGTCGCACGGGAAGATTAGGGCTCTTCCAGGATCGCCGCATACGCGCCATCTCTCTCTTCACGGCGACGTCCCTTGGTCTTGTGCATGTTTTTCTTCTTCTCTTCCTTCCTTCTGGGGGGGGGGGGGGGCGGGTCGAATGACATGCAACAAAAAGAAAAAAATAAAGCCGGTTAGGGGTCGCGGGTGTCCCTAGTTGGGGACAAGCGCAGTCCGATTGCCAGCCGCTGCCCTGTATGTTCATTTTATCTGTCGCGTTCGCGGGGGTAAATAGCGCTTCAAGTCGAACACGTGCACCTTCGGACTCTTTTTCTTGTTGTCGGTCTCTATCTCGTAAACCACGGGGGATAACTTCGCTAGGATTCTATACGGTCCTTCGTATTTCGGCGCGAGTTTCGCGGAAAATTTCTGGGCCGCATTGGACAAGTGATGCTTTTTTCGCAATACCAGGCCTCCTACGTTAAATTCTACTTCGCGTCTCCCTTTATTATATTGTCGCGCCTGTTTTTCCCTTGCTTCATCTACTAACTGGGCTACTAAATCGCGAAGAGCATCTAGACGTTTCAGTTGGTAATTTCCAAACTTCGGGGTCGGTGGGTGTCACGGGTTTCGCGCCTTCTACTGCTCATCTTAGGCTCTTCAAGGAGGTGGGCTGTCGGCCGAAATTCATAAAGGCCGGGGATACCTGTAGGGATTTTTGTGTCGCGGAATTACGGCGCGGTAATTCGGGCAGATGGATCGAGGCAGATGAATTCGTCCCAGTCGCGGTGATTGGCTTTCACGTACATCGCTATCATCATCTTTAGCGTTCTGTTACTGCGCTCAACTGGGTTGGCTTACGGGTGGTATGGGGGCGTCGTGATGTGCTTCACTCCATATTCCTCTAACGTTTCGGTTAAAAATTTATTCGCGAATTCTTTCCCGTTGCCGGTCGGGAAATAGTACGGAGTTTCCCAGCGAAATAGGATTAGTTCCTCGAGTAGCGCTCCGCAGGGGCTTCATCTCCACCCATTTGGTAAAAAGGTCCACGAAAACCACGAGGTATTTATGTTGGCCTTTGCTAGGTGGAAATTCCATTAAGTCGGCGGCTACTACCGTCCAGGGTTGCTCTACAATTCGCTTTCCCATTGGGCCAGCGGGGGCCTCCTGGGAAAGTTTATACGCCTGGCACTCTGCGATTGTGGTTACAAGTTCGTGCACATCATGCCAAAGTCCGGGCCAGAAATATTCGCGGGCTACTCGGTCGTATGTCTTCTCCATTCCTAAGTGACCTGCTGAGGGGGCGCGGTGTGCCTCACTGAGTACGGGGTCGCGGTGGTTCTGGGGGACTACCAGTCTCCATCCCTCCTCCGGGATCATGATAGGATCTAACAGACGGTCTTTTCGGTGCTTGTACAGCATTCCATCCTCAACCTTCCAGGATGGAAATTTAAAAGGGGTTTTCGTCACTTCCTCTAGTCGTCTCACATACCAATCGTCTACTATCTCGTCGAACGCTGCGATCTCACTTTCCTCGTACATTCTCGAGAGGGCATCGGGTAGGTGATTCAATGCTCCTTTGTGATGGATTATAGTCACATCCCACTCCTGCATTTCTAAGGCCCATCTGGCCAGTCTGTCCAAAGGCTCCTTCAAGTTTTAGTGATAGCGTTAAACGAGTAGCCTTCGACGTAGGGACGCAATTTCTTTATTGAACATATTAACGCGAAGCACTCTTTCTCGGTCGTTATTTGTCGTTATGTCGTTATATTTTTTTAAATATATATAATAATAAGTATTATTGAAAAAGGTCCCATGTAATTTCTCTCCGCAGGGGTTAGCACCCGACTAATGTATATTATAGGGTGCTCTCCATCCGCTCCTTCTTGCGTCAAAACGGCTCCTATGGCATAATTGCTCGCATCGCATTGTATCGCGAAGGGCTGGGTGAAGTCTGGGCGTGCCAGAACAGGGGCAGTCGTTAGGGCCTTTTTCAATTTCTCGAAGGACTCCTGATGCTCTTCCTCCCAGACCCATTCTTGTTTGCTCCTTAGCAATTTTACCAGGGGGATCTTCAGTTCCGAGTCCTTCTCGATGAATCGTGAGTACCACCCTATCATCCCTAGGAATCTCCTCAATTTTTTTATGTTTCTCGGCACGGGGTAATCTAACACGGGGGTAATCTTGTCGCGGTCGGGGCGTAAACCTTCGCTATCTAACGTAAATCCCAAATAAGTCGCTTGTGAACAACAAAATTCGCACTTGTCGCGGTTTATACTCAGTCGGTGCTTTTCACTGCCTCGGTGATTTTCTTCAGCACGTATTCCAGCCATTTTAGATGTTCTTCGAACGTTTCTGTCATGATTATGTTGTCGTCCAGATATCCAAAAATATACGGTTCCGCTTCTAGTCCGAACAGGGAGTTTATTAGTCTTCTCGAAGGTCATGGGCGCATTGGTCAAACCAAACGGCCTGGGTCTGCGAAGGCTGTATACTTTTTACTTTTTTCCGACATCATGATCTGGTAGTACGCTTGCTTTAGGTCGATCTTAGATTCATTCGCTAGTAGATGGCTCTATGACTCCTGCCGCTAATAGTTTCGTGACTTCGTCTTGAGCTACCTGCACCATCATTGGGGACATTCTCCTTAGTCGCTGCTTAATGGGGGCCAAGCCTTGCACGTCTATGCCGTATGTGGTCAGCGACGTCGCTCCCATCGTCGCTGTTGAGGTCGCGGTTAAATATTTATTTAGTAACTTCTCGATCGTTTCTCTTTGGTCTGGTGTTATCTCGGATACTCCGCCGCATTCTGCATAGATTTCTTCTTCGCTTGACTCTCCTGAATGGAATTTTTGCTAATTTCCTCCTTTTGCTCTCCACAGTCCTTGCGCTGGGTCGTCATTTATGTCCCAGATTTTCCAGAAATCGAAGCCCAATATCATGTCCTGCTCCAGTAAAGGTACTGCTCGGCACAGGTTCTCGCTGTTTCCGTCTACTTCCAGATTAAGGTTCAGGTTTCCTGCTACCTTCGTTGTCGCGCCTCCTAACACACCTCGTACCGCTGAGATGCTCGGTTGCAGCCTGTCTCTGAATTTCTCGGTCAATCGAGCTCCCACCGGAGATGCTGCTGCGCCCGTATCCAGGAGTGCTTCGCATCGACGACCATCGACTCTTTGGGGGCATTCTGTTCGCTCTCGCTCAACTCGTTTATACCTTTGGCCTCAACATCTCTCCCTCCCAGGCCCGACGTCGACGGATGAACTTCCGGGCGGTGGGCTGACTTCCGAAAGCGCTGGCAAAGGCTCGTGGGAGCGGGGAACTTGCCGTATAGGCACGATAACGCGCGCGCCATTACCAATCCTGTTCGGGGAGACAGTGGGGGGCTGGTGCTGCGGTATGCGCTAGCTACGGCTTGTTTGATGCTGGCTTTTTGTGGATTTGCCGTCGGTTAGGATTTTTCGACTGTCATCCAGCTGCGGCAGCCTGTCTGCGGGCCAAGCATATGGGGTCGGAGTCCGTTTCGTGGGGTCGGAGTCCGTTTTGGGATGACGACCGGTCTAGTGATATCTTTTGTAGACGTAGTCGTGGAGTCATCACTCGCCGCGTCTCTGTCGCTATTATCTTTGGGTATCTCTTTCGCTTGAAGGTTCCATCTCTGGTCTTCCTCTATTTCCTCTAGAGTCGGTCCTTTTCCATTGTCGAACAATTCTTCCAGCAACAGAAGGAAACATTCTGGATTGTTTTTCCCGTGTTCTGCGCCTTCTGCCGCGTCCAAAAATACTCAAAAAAAATTTCAAAATTTTACCTGGAAAATTCTGCGTAAAAAAAAATTTACCAGTAGAGGGAAAAATTTGGAATTATTATTTTTCCCTTAATCTGCGTACCCGTCCGCGTTGAAAACCACTGAAACCGAGATTTCGAAATTTTTCTTGGAAAATTGTCCGTAAAAAATTTTCCAGCAGAGGGAAAAATTTAGGATTATTTTTCCCTTACTCTGCGTACCCGTCCGCGTCGAAAACCACTAAATCCAAAATTTCGAAATTTTCCTTGAGAAAATGTCCATAAAAAATTTCCCAGCAGAGGGAAAAATTCGGGATTATTTTTCCCTTACTCTGCGTGCCCTTCCGGGTTGAAAATCACTAAAACTGAAATTTCGAAATTTTTCTTCGAAAATGGTCCGTAAAAAAAATTTTAATGTTCACTTGGGGTGCATGTCGTAGGTTTCTCTGTGTCGCGGGGGCTGAGGGCGGTCGCTCTTGTGGGTTGCGGCATGCTGGGGCCACTTAAGATGGCGGCGCGTCGGCACTTTTAAGTTGCGTCGCACCACAATGGCTACTTCCGGTTTGCCCTTTTACTTTAACCTCCAAATCTCAAAATTTTCACCTCTCTCGCCGATCCATCCGGCCGAGAAAAAGACAGAACTCGATCTTTCGCTTTTCCTGAGCTTCGAAAACTATTTTTCGCCGGTCCAACACGTTATTCAAAGATTCACTGAGTGTATCCGAAAATGGCGTCGCGGCGTCGCGTCTGGCTACCTGTTGCGTAGCAGCCACGTGGCAATCGGATTTTCTTGTCGTGGGAAATGTGTTGCGGGGGAGAGGAAAAAAAAATTTCCCACTTTCGTTAATCCTGCGACAAACACTTTCACTTCGCGCACTCTCGATTTCGCACTGCCTCCGTCGGGGAAAATAAGGGAAAACTCGAACTCGTTCGCTCGCGTCAGCACCAGCCCCACGTTGGCGCTATTTGTGATATTGTAATCCCGGCCAATACCACAAGGGACCCAGGGCTGGCCGGTTATTTTATTTAAGGGCGCCAGGTGCTTTCTAAGGCACCGATTTGGGTCCGTCCGGCTACTCAATCGAACCCAAAGAAGGTTCGCTGACGCAGGTCCTCGGGACGGTACCGTAACTCCTCGATTTTTTTCCTCTTCTCAGGCTAACCGCCGTCCGCTCGTTCTCTGCAAAACGCGCTCACGGAAAAACGGGAAAGGGGGGAAAACACATAAAATGATCGCTCGCGTTTTACGTTTCACTTCTTCGTTTTATTTGACTCCTGATGTGTAATACAAGGGGTCGTGGGAGAGTGTCGCGGTCGAGAGTCGCGGGTGAGTCGCGGGTACTGAGTCCGCTCCGACGCTTCTCCACTGCTCCTGGCTCGTCTTCGCCGTGTTTCCTCGGGGATCGGAACTTCGCGATGATCGCCGACTCATGAAACCAACACTACCGACTCTTCTCGAAACTCAAACTTCAACTCAAACTCAAAACTCCCGAAAAAAGCTCTGACTCGGCTCGACTACTACTAGATGATGCGCGCTTGAACGAGGTCTTGCGAACAATGCCACGTGTCGCGGGCTTCCGCTTCGACTTCCCCTCGAGTCGCGGTCTATCTCTCTCGCACTCCCTTACTCCGCACGGGTGCGCCGCCTCGCGACATCTTCTCCGGCTAGCAGCAGTACTACCCTCTTTTACGGATCACGGCCGCGCGCGGACTTCTCCCCAGTTCAGTGGAGGCGCCGGAGAAATCTCGGCGCGCCTTCAAGCGAAGACGGGGCCGCGTGATGAGGTGCGTTGCCCCTCTCTCTCAGTCCCAGGCGCACCATGATTCCCCCTCCCCCTCGCCGCGTACGTACTGTGCCACGCCGTTCGGCCGCGCGCGCTATCTCTCACGGTGGTTCGGCCGCGCTCGCTATCTCTCTCGTACCACCGGTCGCGCACCTCGCGGGCCGAGCGGCCACGTTCTCGCCGCATTTAATATTCGGTGCCGCGTCGCAGGATCGTCGCCTCCTAGGGCGCATCGCGGGTCGTGCGGACTGGTGTTTGTATCGTGTGTGGGGCAGTGTGAGTGTGTTGTATTATGTGTGTCGGTGTACGCCATGACGCGGCCTCGCCAGGTGACGTCGATACCCATAAGATGGCGGCGGCTGCGTCAGCTGGCATGCGGCACCTTGCGCCAGGCCGCCTCGCTTGCTGCCGTGGTTGCTCGCGACGCCGCTTCCTCGCCAGCCGCCACCTCCAGCAGCCCGCCGCGGGGAGACTTCTGGCCGCGCGAGCCAGAAGCATCAGTGGTTTTCTCTCTCTCTCTTACAATAAGCTATTTCTGCAACAAGCTCGGTTACTCGAGCGGTGGCAGGCTGAAAGTCCGGCGGCGCACACTCTCTTTTCCGGGGTTTCCCTTAAGTGACGGGATTTTTCCCCATCACATCCTATTAAGAAAAAGCATCATCTTCGTTACAGCTATAAATATCAAGATAATGAATACACTAACACAAAATATTCTTTTCACCTGCTGCTGCTGCTGCTAATGCTGATGACATCGACAATGAGAATGTAGAAGAATCAGAAGCACCAGCAGAAATAGCGCAACATTTCGGAAGAGGTGTATGAATCATCAGCCACTATGACTCAAGAACCTCTCGAAGTCACAGTTCACTCATTTATGCAAACTTCAGAAGATGAAAAGCATTTTGATGAGTATTCAAAAAATTTCGGACAAATATCAGCAAAATATATGAAAAAGATTTTTAAAGATACTGAGGGAAATGTTGATCATACTTAGGGTCCATAATATTTTAAAGGATAAAAATTAATGATTGGAAATAATGAAATGGAATTAGAAAATGATGTAATAATTTTAACGAGAAATCATAACCATGAAAGAAAAAAGTATAAAGCGACACCTGGTCTACTTGAACTCGTATTTTTCACAAACCCGAATGATCAAATTTATAACGATCAAGATTTAATAAAGTATTCAAACATCATTCGTCAAACTAACTCTGCTCGTCGTAATTATGACCCACGTGCACATGCACATGCATAGTTGTGAGGATCGAAAAGTATGAAATGGCTATATTATCAAACCTATGTTTAACATTACGGAAAACGTTGTGGAGGAACCGGTAGTAAATCTACTATCTCCATCAGCACTATCAGTCAGCAGAGAAATGCGACTACCTTCTCAGAGTATATCTGCAATGGCAGCAGCAAAGCGTACGCAATTGAAAATAATTCTGTCGGAATCCTCATCATCGTTAACGCTGCCAAAAAAATCAACAACAATAAAGAGAACACAATCCACGTGAGGTCAGTCGTCAACAAAGAAGTCCGAAGCGGGGCTAGATAATATTTTAATGCAAGTTTCATCGAATCCAGTCGATTATGCTTACTGGGATGATCCAAATGAACTTGTTCAAATATTACATGTACTCATAGCTGAAACTCAGGTTGGTCATACTGGGTACCATAATAAAATTTACTTTATCATTGAAGAATTAAGAGAAGCTGTTGAAACAATAATAAAATTGGATGGTGAAGTTGCGATATTACTTTATTTCTTATATACAAGACTATTTACATAGCTGACTTTGACGCCGCTCTAGGCACCGCGTGCCGCTCCGCTTGAGAGTTCGGTATGTTCTGATTGTCGCGTGCGTGACGTTTCGCTCGCTCACGCTCGGACTGTATAGTTACACTCAACTTGTACAGTGATGCTCAATCATACGTTTAAACACATTGTATGACCAAGCTAAATTTACTCTTTTCTCAACACGCCTTCTTAAATTTAGCTTCCTATTTTATTTTATTTCTATTTTTAACACAAGTTTAAATTTTCCCTATATTTCTCAAATTTAATCCGTCCTAGTGACTTTGTAAAAATGTCAGCTGGATTTTCTTCTGATTCTATTTTAATTACATCAATGATTTTCATTTTCATAACATTCGTTTACAAAGTGGTAATGAGCCTCTACGTATTTTGAATTTTTCGTTAAATTTACTTATGCTAATTGCATCACTATTATCTTCGTAGATACGTACAGGATTTTTAATCTCAATTTCAAAATCTTTTAATAATTCTTTAACTAACTTGATTTCACTCACACATATTGATAGCGCTACATACTCAGCTTCGGTAGATGATTTAGTTACAATGTTTTGTTTCTTTGATTTCCAATACACAATATTTCCGTATATTCTTATTACATAGCCCGTCGTAGATTTTCTATCGATTACGTCTGCTGCCCAATCGGCATCTACGCAACAATCCAATACATCAGCTTTTAAATTTCTTTTAAATTCTAACTTTAGTTCTCTTGTATAATACAAATATTTTAATATTCTTAACGCATATTTAAAGTGACTCTCATCATAATAATTCTGAAATCTGCTTAGATAATTTAGTGAAAATCCAGATAACTGGACATGAGCTCTCTTGAAACTTGCGTCGTGTGTGGTAAAGTAATACCGGCACGGGCGCAGAACTTATGTCCAGTCTGCAAACATCCTTGTCACACGGGATGTGCCGGAAAGCGCAAAAACGTGCCATGTGATCGCTGCCGGGAGACAAAGCTACATGAAAAGAAGTGAAATCGAAGGCCCCCACCACCGTCACTCCGTCGCCACTGGGCTGCTTGCCTCGACGCGGTGCAGGAGAAGTGGGGAAGCGGCGGACATCTACCACCACCACCAAGCTTAAGCCTCCCCTCAGCGCTGGCCTTCCATCTCCTCCGGCGGGCCTGCCGAAGCCGCCGTAGCCGCGTGAGCCACCCCTATTTCACTCTCGGGCCACTGATGTCAGCTCGCCTGCACATCAAGCGTCGAGCGAAGTAAGGGCTGCCGCGGCCGGAAATTTAAATCGAGCGGAGGACTCGTTCGCACTTCTAGGGCTCACTGCTAATTCTAAATTAGTCAGTGCGGTCCTAGACAACTCTAATATTAATTCAAGCTACTCGGACAGCAAGAGGAGCAGCACTTCACCGTCGTCTCTCTCTTTGATCAATAACAATGTAATTATTCCGCAGAGCACCTTGGATTTGTTTTTTCAGCATTTTAACATGCTCCAGGAGTAGTTTAACGATATAAAATCCTTCATAACCCAAAACCACTCCACCGGCAGTGAGTATTCTTCTTCTGTGCCAGCAGCGCAGGAGACGAGTAAGGAACTGCTGTATTGTCTTTCGGCCGTGCAGAAAGAAGTAGCCAAGCAGTCTTCCCAGCTGGAGGAACTCCAGCTTGGATCGTGAACTGCTCCTGGAAGAAAATAAACTTCTGAAGGCGCAACTTCATTCAATTAATGCTGACTTGAGTGCTCTGCGGAAGTGCTCTAAGAATGCCACACCCCCTTCCTGAGACGTCTCTTGGGGTTGGGGATGCGGAATCCGGCGACGGACCTGCTGGGAGCTGCGAGCTAATTATCTAAGGAATTCTAAAGCGTGAGGTATTGCCCTCAAATCAGGATCTAAATTCTATTGCACTCGCAGTTCTTAGCACGGTCCTTCCGACTCTAAGTCGTGAAGATATCACCGGCGTTCGCACTCTCTTGCCTCGTGGTCCGTCTCGGGACAGCGAGGCATTGACAGGTGAGGACTCGAGATCGAGTTCGAGGATGTCGGTACCACCGTCCTGCGTGGTCAAACTCTCCCGTGCGGGACTGGTCCGTGATGTGATGTGTGCCAAGCGTACGCTTGCTAATAATTACTTGAACACCTGTGATATCAACCCTAAGCTGCTTGGCTCGGTGTCGGCCGCCTGCATGCCCAAGCATAAAATTTTTAAAAATGAGTTGTTGCCCCACGACAAATTCCAGTTATTTAAGAGCTTGAGGCCTATTGCACAGGGGTTGGGCTTCAAATATGTATGGCATGCTGGCGGTAGATTTCTAGTCAGCCGCAAAGGAGGTGTGCGTGCGCATGTATTTGCATCTGCCGCTGATTTGCAAGCTATTCAAACGGCGAGTCAGTCCGCTCCCGCTATAAGACGGCCAATCAGAAACGATACGCCACTTAACGATAACATTCACCGAACGGTACGTGACGGACAGGGAGCAGGACAGACAAGCAACTCAGTGGCTCCAGTATGACCAGTTACGCCCGGCGAAAGCGGTTCGAGGGTGGAGAATTCTCTTAAGGCAGGGTTTATTAACATCAATTCTATCAGAGGTCGTATCGAAAAACTCCGTCTTTTTCTATCAGAACATACCTCCTACGATATCGTGGGAATTGCGGAGATATGGCTAGGTCCGACTGTGTGACAGTCTCCTTCAGATTCAGGGGTACTCTTTAATCAGGCAAGATCGTAACATAAATGGTGGCGGGATTGCCCTGTATGTACGCAATTTTTTGAAAGTATCTATTGTTGCTTCCTCTAACATCCTGTATTCGGCTAAACCAGAAATTCCAGAATATCTTTTCTGTAGCGTGCAGCATGGTAGTTCTCCACACATTCTAGTCGGTGTAATCTACAGACCCCCCAAAATCCCCTTTCATAAAGATCTATTTCTGGTCTTGCGTGATCTTTGTGGTGACTATAGTCACAACATCATGGGAGATCTGAATGCAGACATGTCACGCGTCGCTGACGAAGATGCCAATACCATCAAGCGTCTGGCTGAAGAGTTAACTCTTCAGCTAATTCAGCACGATCCCACACATCGCCATACCCCTTCATCTCATACCTGGATAGAAAACGACAAGGTAATGGACTAAAAGACTGAATGGCTGCCCTATTTCGGTAAACAGGCCTTTATTGATGTCACCATTGACGTCTTCATTCCGACTCTCCCCAAAGAGTCATTTTCTTACCGGGATTTAAGGGCATCGACTTCGCTTCACTCGTGAATTTATTATCTCGATGCGATTGGGCAGCCATGAATTCTATTAAGGACAATCTGGAGAGTGCTCTGCAAAATCTTAAGGATAATCTAAATGTAGCGATTAATGAACTGGCACCTATTAAACAGGTTTGCCCTAACAAGAAGTATGCTCCCTGGATTGGGCCGGAGCTTCGGCTGCTCATTGAGAAGCGGAATGCTACGCACAGGCGTTACAAACGCACTGGGCGAGCAGAGCTCCTTCGTGAGTATCTTCGGCTCTGCAATGAGGTCGACGTGCGAACCGCTCAAGAGCGACAATCCTTCATACGGCAACACCTGTCGGAGGCTCTTGATGATAACAAAAACATGTGGAAGGAAATGCGCAACCTCGGCCTCTTGCCAAAGCGTAAAGAGGACGAACTTATCGGTTTTACGCCGGGTGAGTTGAACAAGCATTTTGCTGGGATATCGGTCTCTCCTTCTGAAAATCTGGATGAAGCAATGGACATTATTCTATCTACCGATGAGGAGGGCTTCTCATTCAGCCCAATAAATTTGAATGATGTGGTGCTTGCTATCTCCGACTTTTCCTCTCAGGCCATAGGAGTAGATGGGATCTCTGAAGATGTGATTGTGAAAGCTCTACCATTCATTGGCGATTTCATTGTTAGAATTTTTAACTCCTCTTTTGCGACGGGGGTCTTTCCGAGCATCTGGAAGCAGGCGCAGTTGATTGCTTTGAAGAAAAATTCTGCTCCTGAAAATGTCACGGACTTACGTCCTATTGCTCTGCTCTGCTTTATATCTAAGGTGCTCGAAAAGATCGCCGAAAAGAAAGGCTCATGCCCAGATCACGGAGTAACTAAATTAGAATAAAATTAGAAGGACCTTTTAGATGGTAACGTGATCAAGCATCTTTTTTATGCGGATGATCTTCATGTTAGTAAAGATAAACTTCTGGAAGGAGTGTCTCGGCTAGAGGAAGCGGCACGACTGGTAGCTGAATGGGCTGAGGGCTGCGGACTGCGTCTCAACTCGGGTAAGACAAAAGTTATTTTTTTGGATCGAGGAAAAATGTAAAAAATATTATTTCATGGAACTTGACTGGAGTTGAGGTGCGTGACGGAGTGTTTGTCCCCTTCAGTGAATCGGTCTTAAGCCTCGGTGTGACACTTGACTCTAAATTCACGTGGAAATCGCAAGTTGACACAGTGGCCAAAAAAGTCAACGAATCCCTTTATAGCTTGCGATTTATTAAGGATTGTACCACTGAGGCTCTCCGCAAGAGACTGGTCGAGTCCTTAATCCAACCCTTTCTGGACTACTGCACAGTAGTCTACCTTGATGTCTCGGAGGAACAACAATTACGTCTCCAGAGAATGAGTAATTCGTGTGTACGATATGTTTTTGGTGTGAGGAAAGATGAGCATATTACACCCTTCAGGGGCAGCGTCTGGGTTGGCTCAGAACAATTTCGCATAGGCTTTATTTTCAAGCCATCTTGCTCTATAAAGTCACTCGGATACGCGAACCTGAGTATCTCGTCTCGTTGTTTACAGAGCACAAACCTAAACCCACCTGTAGAAGCGTTCCCCCTGAACTTAACATACCGGTAGTATCCACCGAAACGGGTGCTAGATCCTTTCAGGTGCAAGGGGTGCGTTTTTGGAATTCTCTTCCATCAACCTTGCGACATTCACCCTCTGTATCATCTTTCAAAAGGGCGGTTCGCCAGCATCTTCTTGAGCTCGATCTTAGTCCGCAATCTTGAGGGACTGATGGTGCTGGCGTTCATGTATTATATTACTTATATGCTAAGAAATAGCGCTGTGACTGGCCTTTTGACTTCATTTGTGATATTTTGACTTTTTTTTTTGACTTAAGTATTTATTTGTTATTTTTAGACAAAGCTATTATGGCTAATATATTATTTTTTTTTAGACTGAAAATATTATCCTATAATACAAAAATGACTATCGTTCCGTTAATTGATAAAGAAAAAGGTTTTATCAGTGTTACGGAACCATTTTTCTCAAGCGGACGCTTGAGATTAATAGCCGTATTTCCCTCGGTCCACTATGGATGGTGGAGTACACGAGGGCGGCTATAACAAAAAAAGCGTTTCTTCCTCGATCGGTGGAGTGGACTTCTCAGTAAGGCTCCACCTATGCATGGAATCGGCGATCCGAATAGATATAAGTCCACCGTGTCATCTGGGTGGCAGGCGTATGAGGTGAGATCGGTGGAGCCTTACTGAGGAGTCCACTCCACCGATCGAGGACGAAACGCTTTTTTGTTATAGTCGCCCTCGTGTACTCCACCAACCATAGTGGACCGAGGGAAATACGGCTATTAATCTCAAACGTCCGCTTGAGAAAAATGGTTCCGTAAGACCGATAAAACCTTTTTCATTATCCTATAATATTTAGTATTGATTTTCTTTTTATAACGGATATGTTTCATATTGAACGTTCGTTTTTTTCTTACACCTTGACCAAAGAATTTTAAGTGCAATCTATTATTTATAAGTTTTATTATTGTATATAATTTTTATTTTTACTAATTTTGTATTGCACATGCTTATTTATTTTTATGTATTTAATAACTGTATTATTTGTATTTTCTTTTGTCCTTCATGACAAATAAAGAGGTATCTATTTCCCTCTCTCTCTCTCTCTCTCTCTCTCTCTCTCTCTCTCTCTCTCTCTCTCTCTCTCTCTCTCTCTCTCTCTCT
>JAXIUT010034938.1:0-13912 GCA_035586675.1 Eurytoma californica | reverse complement strand
CTCTGCTGCAATTTAAGTATTTGTCAGAAAATTGCAGCAGACTTACAGCAGAATTGAAAATTGTTTGCTACCAGGGTTTCTACTTAGTGAACCGGAAGTGTTTATTTCATCGGATCCCAGAGGTGAATTAGAGATTTATGGCAATGGAAGGTTCGTACGTTTCACGACGACGGGCATTCGCAACATGGGTCAAAATAGGTGCCTTTTATCGATACACAACCGGTCTCTACGAATCCAGCTACACCTCTTTCAGGAGTTGGTCTCATCCTCAAACGGAAGGAGAAATCCGGAGGATTTTTAGCTCTCAAGCTAAACCATTTTAATTTGGCTGTATAATTGCATAGCTATAATAACAACTAAGCATTACTACAATAACATTTACTACAATAACACAATCTTCGCGTTTATTGTCGTTATTCCGGAAATATGTGAATAATTGAGATCAAATGATGTAAAATGATCATTTGTCTAATAAATGAGCAACGCGACTACAATTGAAGTGAAATAACATATCTACAAGAAGTAAATTACGTTGTTATCTCAACTCCCAAAAAAAGTGCTAGATGTCATTTATTCTCTTCTTAAGTATCGGTTATCAAGTTGATATATACTTTAGGTATTAAATTTCAAATTAGCATGAATAATTTACTTTTTATCTATTACAAAGTTTCCTCTAGGAGAAAGCAAAAATACTAGAAATCTGGTAAGTATGTGTAAAACAAATAATGACACATGACCGCTGCACTGATCACGCGCGACCTCGTGGGCGACGTTAGCAAGTATAATTTTTATATGTCTACGCACGTTTCTCACGCTTGCCTGCTCTACGTTACATATGCTAGCTTTCCTCTTTCCAGTTCATTATTCAAAATTCTAAAGGAAGCTTTGTTACAGTAAAAAATATAGTTCTAAAAACATGTTGGAAATGTGTATTGAATTGTTTTGAATCGTCTTTTAATATTTGTGTGTAACGTATGACCGCAAACGCAGACACCCACACCCACACCCACACCCATACCTACATCCACACAAACACGCGCATACACACGCACACTCACACCCACAAGCACAATCGTACCCACACCAACCATCACACCCACACCAACCACTATACCCACACCCACATAAACACACACCACCACACCCACACCCAAAAATTCACACACATACCACACTCACACCCACACTAACCACCATACCCACATACACATCTACACCCGCCCACACACACAGACATTACACCCACATACACACCACCATACCCACCCCACACACACGCACGCACACTATATAATTGGTTTGAATTCACAAAAAGAAATGTGAATATAACCGAAGCTGTCGATAATTATCTAGTAATAAATATCTCGAATGCTTTTAAAATGATAAATTTTAAAATGATCAAAATGTAATGTGCGACCTTACTTTGTGGTTATGAAATAAATCTGCAGGATATGTAGGACATATAACAGGATGCGCAAAGCAAGTCCAAGAATAGAAACATAACTGTAACTTCAATAATTAGCAATAAAGTAAATTTCGTGAACTGTCAACGGTTTTTTTTATTGAAACGAGGACTGCTTTTTTTTCGTGCGTCGTCGAACAGACGTGCGCTCGGCGCCGCCCGAAAATAAACGCCGCGGGGCATCCATCCGCGCGCGATAATGCGGAATTGAAAATTTCAACGGTATGAAAAGCCGATTTGCCGCGATGTGTAAACGCACGCATTTTTCTCCGGCGATAAGCGAATTTTGTTTATTTTCCATTTTGTCGTGATGCCCGGAATTCATTACAAGCGGCGAATCGTGAACTGCGCACTTTTTCCAAAGTGGTAATGCTGCGCAACCGGTGTAATAAACTAAATTAATCGTTACTATAAAGGGGGGAGTGCTGGATAAAACGGCTGGGGTATAATTCGGTAGATCTGATGGGAAAAGAGTAACAAATGGAAAAATCAAAAGTCAGAGAGAAAAATTAGCACATTTGTAATGCCCGAAAAAAACTCATTAGATATATGAACGGGCATTTTTAAAATAGCCCATCCTCGTGTATTTAACTTAAAAATGTTCGTAATGAACTTCTGTCGAGTTTGCTTTTTTTCAAAAGTGATAAAAGATTATCCGGATTCAAGTTCTTTTATTAATTTAACATTTACAAAATAAAATGTATGATATCCTTTAGTTTAAATTCAATTTACTTAAGTTTAATCAGTTTATACGATTCTAGTTATATAAGTACTTTTAAATTTCTTTGATTATTAGTCAATAATAATAATAAATAAATAAATTTTCGTATTTTATAAAGAAAATTTTATACCCTAGATAAAATTTAATTATTATTTAAGTTAAAATAAAAAATGTTCGTACTAATGTTGTATGTATGATAAAACAATGCGGTTTTCAATATAGTAAATATAATATTTTATACTGATTTGTACCTTCTACATATTTACTACTTATTTGCACACATACGAACCGGAACACATTTTCAGATGGTACCTTCGTACAAGCAATTTGAAACGTAATTTTGAAGACATAATGCATATGTTAGCAAATACTTAATAATACCGTGTCCATCACATTGATTTTGTATTTTTCTACTGACGGAGGCACATTTTTTTCGTTTTCCATTTGTCTGCATAATGTAGAGGAGGGAACAAATTTTCGCTCGTAAATTTCCAATAATGTAAATACATCCCAAGGCGGCGGAAATCAGTGAGCGAAATTCAAATGGAATATTTGAATATCAACTAACATTGATTTTAGAAGCTCTTTTCGTAGATACAACAACCTTGCGATAAAAAAAAACATCAACAATGTGTTAACTTATGCATTCGTCCATATTAAACCATTTAGAGAAAAAAATTCTGAATGACATTTAAATGGCTTGTAAATAGCTTGTCAGAATATTAAAATAAAAATTTCAACTTTTTGATCAGTCTAGTATCTCAATTATATTCTGCTGTGTAATGTACTATGATTAATTACTATTGTACATATAATATATTACGAAATAAATAAATATCTATTATTTGTCTGCCTGATTGACAGTTTACAATAGGTAGAATTTCACAATCATAATAATTGCACTATTAATAGAAAATTTCTGAATAAAATCATTCGAAAATAATTTTACATATCACTTATCTTTGGATTGGCTGAAATACAAGATATATTTTTCAATTTTCTTATAATTCTTATTAATTCAGCAACATTATTAAAATATAGTCCAACTCAACACGTACTAAATTGATTAAGCAACCAATAAAATATTGTGCCTTTAATTATTATCAGTGCATATGTATTATTAGTTTCAAGCATTTTATTTGATTAAGGAAGAGGAATATTTATTTCTAACTAAAATGTACTTATTTATAAAGGGGAGAGCGGGACACAGTGGACAACGAACACAATTTTTTAGAGCAGTACTGCGGGCCACCTTTTCATCTAAATTTGATCTAACCCCTAAACTTAACGTATAATTGATCAAATTTAGATGACAAAGTGGCCCACAATACGCCTCTAAAATATCCTATGCATGGCCCACTATGCCCCGCTCTCCCCTATTTATTTACGTATTTTGTACTGATGCAATTTATTAATCATCTACAAAATATTTAGCAATTATTATCTTTTAAACCGAGTATCAAGTGCGCAAACTACATTTTAACTATTGTATTTGTGTGCTTTGAAGGCAATGGTGTCATAGTAGCGGAAAACATCCACTAATAATAAAATATTTAAACTACTTTTTAGAGCACTCTGCAAAGAATCTGTCATTTCATACAATTACGATTACAAAAAATTCACACATTGATTTACATTACTCACGATTGCATTATATGCAAACGTATTTTATTTTTTAGTTGAAATTTGCAGCATGACTATTTATTTTTCCACCTCCCGTCCAAATCAAGAGTAAAATGACTTTTAATTCAATACGATTTTCTTGCTCCCTTTTACAAATAGATTAAATATTATATTGCATAATTGCATAATATAGTGGAATATTTTTTACGAATAATAATTCAGTTTACGAGTAGCTTTAACTTATTGATATAAAAATAGCAGAAGAAACGCCGAATATTTTTTTTAAAAATTTTTTTAATTAGAGGAGGCGTTAAAATAAATTTGCATTTGAAAACAGAGACAGATGTGAGTGTTGATATTATAAAATAAATGTGCAACATTGCATCAGATTAGCGGAGAAATGTTCGACGCGCCAGGCCATGTTAAGGATACTCAAACTCCTTTCCCTGGATTTTAAACGAGAAGAAAAATTAACTATCTTTTCAAGCAAGTATTCATCCACTGCTCTATCTTCCCACATTTGTATTAAACCACAATCATAAAGTTTTCGCACAATTCCGTCGAATCTGTGTACGCAAGGAGACATTTCTGAATGAATTAATTCCAACCCATGCGTAAGAAAAAATAGCCTGATTTACTAAATATATAAGGCCGTACGATGCTTCAAATCAACCAAGCGTTGATAGGTCATTGTTTTATCAAGACAGATCAAAATTTGACACCCTACAATTGTACCATTTCTATCAAGTAAATCTTCGATGCACAGCCGAATATTGGAATGATGTGGCATTACGGATGAAAAGTTAATGAAGGTTTCTGTATCATTGTTATCGTTATCAAATGGTATTTTGGTGATATCTTCGGTAATAAAAATTCCTTTTAGTGAAGAATACATCAGGAATCTCATTGAAAATGGATTTTTCTCCAAAATGGTTATCTAAGATAAAGAAAAAAGAAATAAATGTCATGGATGTGAAAATAATTCTCTCGCTTGTATGCGCTGGAGTTTTTTCTAAGTTCTGGTAACACTCAATTTGCAAAATAAAGAGTCGGAGTTTTGAAAAATCGTTATTTAGAACCGCACTCTTCTCAATTGCCATAGCATATAATGCTAAGAAACTATGGGCAACACTTACTGAACGGGGCATAACATATTGTTAATTTCCTACCACACTGATAGAAAAATCCGGGAGAGTTTCCTTAAATTGAAGGAAATTCTCCTAAAAATTTATAGGAAATTCTTCTTTTTCATTATCAGATGTTTCTCCTACAAAAATAGGAAAACCTCCCAAACCAAAAAACTCCTAAACTGAAAAGAAGGAACTCTAAAAATTTTTTCATTTAGGAGTTTCTTCTTTTTCGTTTAGGAGCTTCTCCTTTTTCGTTTAGGAAGTTTTCCAATTTTTTTAGGAGAAACACCTAATATGTGAAAAAGGAGAATTTCCTATAAGTTTTTAGGAGAATTTCCTCAAATTTAAGGAGACTCTCCTGGATTTTGCTATCAGTGCAGGGTTGCTTCTACTTTATAAAAGAACAGTATAGTTACAACTTTTCACATGCACAATACAATTTACAATTCATTACTCTCGCGAATAATTCAGTTCTCAGAAAATACATTTCTTCCATTTAAACAAAAATACTCATTTTTTCTACTTTCCTCAAAAAAAAAGAAAAAAAAACTACCAGCGAATGCACGCCTACAAAAAGGGGGGGAGGGGGGGGGGGGTAGTTAATCCGCTAACGATTCGGCGGAAAAGGAAAAAGAAATTATCAGCAATGAAACAGGCGGAAGAGAGGCGGCTAAAACCCGGGTGCCGCATTTGACCGACGCCCGCGCGCGCCGGGCGTACTTGCGCGTGAAAACGGGCGCTTTAATGCCCGCGGAAAAGTCGAGCCTGGGCGCGCGCGGCGATGCGTGCCGGCGCGCGCGCCCGCCGCCCCGACGGTGGCAATCTGGTCGCGCATTGTCAGGTTGATTTCGAGTCTCGCGCTATTTCGCTTTTACGATTGGCCGGGCCGAGCCGGGCGCGCGGAGGGACGCGCCGTGATTTATGACGCCGGAGGTATAACCGCGCGCGCGACAGTAAAGCCTCGGTACGGAGAATTCCTCCTGCTCTTATGGAGAGGGGGGGGGGCGTAATTTATTATTACTCGCAGCTCTTCCGCGCTCGCTTTTGATATGCTAAAGCGTATTTAAGAGACGGCGCGGCACTTGGTTAACGGATGTTTTTAGGCTAACGCGGCCCGGCCTCGGTGCACCGATGCATTTGTCTCCATCAAACGGTTATGCCTGCCGGTACAGATGGAATGTTGTTGAATGGTCTCGGCTCGGGGACGTGGCTTCCGGAATCTTGAGGACCCGTGATTTAGGGATTGCCTCTGTTGCTGGTAATTGGGCTTCTTATTCGCGAACGGATAAGTAGTACGTTATTGCAATTGATAAGGCAGAGTTTTGCAACCAATACTAAAGGAAGAATTCAAATTAAATGTAAAGTTACTGAATAAAAAAAAAGATTATAAAACTACCTGAAGAGAAATCTCTGACTAAAAATTAGTATAATCTCTTCTAATCGGAAGGCAAAGTCGTACTGTGAAGAAAGTATATTTTATTATCATGATATTAAAAAGATACGAATTGTTGCACCTAATGTTAGAATTTATTATAATAAAAATTTAGAAATGAAAAAATACAAATTTTGCAATGAACTATATTTAAAAATTCATTACGTACGTTTCAAAGAATGGAAGAGATGTCGTTTATTTATAGTATTAAAGAATAGGCTAGGTGCATCCGAGCCACTTAAAAACCTCGTAAGTACTCAGACCCAGGTTGGTTAATATATAAGAGCGATTTAGGTAGTATGACAATAAATCAGTCACGAATGGCAAAGTAATTCAAACGGTTTGGATATTAAAGTTAATATTGATGTGATGACATTAAATGAACAAATTATTAAATCTATAATCTATTTAAATTATCTATACTTTGAGGTAAATAAAACTAGGCTACTAATTGTTTAACTAAATAAAATATATATTTTATTTAGAATTATAATAAATTCTTTATAAAAATATTAAAAAGTACCTGCATATTGGTGAATTTTTTTGTACATAAGTAGATAGATAACTGCTAACAGACAGTTATTATAAATAGTTTTTAAAATAAATTTTTCTTTGTGCTCCTTTGCACTTCGTTATTTTTGTCTTAAGCTATGATGATTCTATTAACTTTTATATTTTTTCCAATGTGAAATCTTCTTAAAAAATTTTGAAATACTTTACTTTATTTGACTTACAAATGCCAGAACTTTCATACTGACCGAGAAACGACTTCCGAAACATCGCCTAGTGATGTTCAATTTGACCATTTACAATACCGTTGGAAAAACTTGCTAATCTTCGAGTAAGAATTAATCTTTAAAAGTATTCAATCATTTTTTATAAATCTTTTGTCTTGAGTCGATAAAAATGTCCGCAAGGACAAGCTGTACCATGATTACCGTGATAATGTGCGCAATGTTTTCCTAAAAGTTCTTTCCGTGTAATTAATTAGTTTTGAATATGCGCGTAACTTTATAAAATGGAAAAGTTTATTATTGCGCCAGCAAAAGTACTGTTATTGTCGAGTCCATTCTCTTCAATAAGCATGAGTCGTTTACAATGCTGCTGACCGTTTGAATTTGCTTTCTATGTATTATCTATTGTCTATTTGTTGTCGGTGTAATTGCTTCACATTGAAAACGCGTTCAAGCGGTTTCAAGTTACAGTAATTAGGATTTGCGATATCAACTATGATTAAATGATTTGCCAATACCGGAAAATTATCGAGATAATTACAGAACTTGATCGACATTTCAATCATAAGGGTGTGCCAATTGGAGTTAATCAGCAGTCCATCTTTTCACATCACTTTGTATACAAAGTGTGACAATTAATGGATTCGTAATTGAATTAATACACGATATACATAAATTTTTAATAAGCATTTCATAATAATAAAATTATATTTTTTACGAAGTCATAGATAAACTACATAATTATGAAAAAAAGTAACGGAAATAAATTATTGTTTTACTGGTGGCTAAAATGCTAAATAAAAATTACTTTATTAACATTAGTACAAGATAGAAGAAATGGAAGAAAGAAAAATTTATATAACAAGAATGCATTATTTATTGTAATTTTAGTGTCACACGATTACATTGATTACAAGAATTCGAATTTTTTTTCATTGATTACATAATTTTTTATAATCAGTTACAAATCGTCAAATAGTGGAGCAATAGCAATCTCTCCAAACGACAAGCCATGAAGTCCCGAAGAAGTATTTATATATCTATCTGAGGTAGCGTACTCGTTACCGAAAAAGATATCACACAGTCCCCCCAGCGTTAAATGTAACAAATAATATTAAGCAATGTATTCAAGCTCAAATGAAATATACAGTGTTATGACTTGAATATTTTTTAATAATGTAGAAATTTGAACAGCCTATCGAATATTTTACGATTTGTGTAAAAAATGAATTCATCATTATTTATTTTTAAGCAATTGCACAAAACTACAATTGAACTTCAGTTATTTTCAGTTTTAGTGTAATATTTTGAGAATATTTCAAGTTAACACCTTAGAATCCACACTAGTTATTTCACGAGTCCAAAAATTCGGCATTTGCTGCCAGAAACTTTAAAAACGAGAATATAAATGTGAAAAATCTAATTTTCTGACTTCTACTATAATGTATACAATTAATTAAAAATTATCACGATGAATGAAAAATTTAATGATTAGATTTGGAAATCGGTAATTACGACTATTAAATTGTAAGTGTCTATAATTAAAATCAGTTATTCAAAGTAGCGTGCATCTACGCAGACTAAATGACTCCTCGTCGAAAATAATTATCTAAAATTAGTAATAAAAAATAACATTTTATTATTTTCACACGCGAACAAGCAAATAAACAACTTCCCATGTAGTATATCGTCGCTAGCGTATACTTAATCATTTTCAAGCACGACTGATTCCCAGAGCAATCTGCGTAGAACACACCTAAGACAGTGCGGATAAGGTACGGATAAGTTAATTTCACGATTCTATGAAAAAACAATTTCGCGCTGTTAGCCTTTTACTCCGAGTTCGCCGGGACGTCCCGATGGTGACAGGCATCAAGCCGAAATTCTTATCCCGTCCCCCATCGTTTTTCATCCCGCTGCGTTTGTCCCGACGCTCCGCTCGCTTCCTCCCTCTCCCCACTCGTTTCTCCGGCTGCGCCTCTTGTCTCGCCGAGCTTTTCCGAAGCGCATTCGCTAAGCCGGCGTGTCTCCTCCGTGTCGGACACAATAGCTCACCGGCGATTTTCCCGTCGAGTGCCGGCGCCGCTTGACTCCCCGTCGCAAACTTTGAGCAGAATCCTCTCTCTCTCTCCCTCTCTCTCTCTCTCTCTCTCTCTCTCTCTCCCTATTTCTCTCTTTCGGCTGCAGAACTTTGGGAACGTATGTATGTACATGTGGAAGGCGAGGGAAATTTGGAGGGGAGCTAGCAGTTAATATTGAAAGCACTGGATACGAAGAGCTTATGCGCACTCGATAAGTCATCCTTGGTTTTTGAATGATTTCTAAAGATTTCAAAAGATATTACAGTGGTTTAGCTGATTTCCAAATTATTTCTAAAGATTTATAAACAGTGGAACATTCAAAACATCACCTAAAAATTTTGTGGACATCGCAATATTACCATAAAATTTCTCAGAATTTTAAATGTTTTCCTCGATGTCAGAAGGTTGGTTGGGTTTCATTTATTCCTATAAATGTTTCTAAAGACTTCCAAACATTTCTAACAGATTCCCAAATATTTCCATGATTTATACATTGATTTCTGAGCTGATGTCTCCTAGGGCGTAATACCTTGAGTCAATGCGACAAACGATTACAGAATCTCACCTGAAATATCACGCCAAAATCTCAGGTGAGTTCATAAGTAAAAAGTTTTACTGTACCTGTAATTCCTTTAAAATAGATCTTTTCTAATTTAAAATGTGGTATATTCAGGTGAGAATTCAGGTCATTCCTCATGTGAGAAATCAGGATTTTTCAAAGATTAAAAAATGCTAAAATGTTTGTAAAAGGTTTTCTAACGCGTATTTTCCGATGTATCATCCTGATGATAACACCATATGGTACATTTCAAATTAGAAAAGATCTGTTTTAAAGGAATTACAGGTACAGCAAAACTTTTTACTTATGAACTCACCTGAGATTTTGTCGTGATATTTCAGGTGAGATTTCACCTGATTGCTCACCTGAGATTTTTTAACAGGGTATGACCAGACGATAGCACTGGCAAAACGGAAACGTGGCATGAGAGGCTATGCCCTAAGAGTGACCAACAAAGAAACTATTATGAATCTCTTGGTATTTTTGTAATCAAGAATCTTAATCCAAAATTAGTCAAATCTTTTGAACATGAAACATTTTTGGGGAATCTTAATAGCTATATTTCAAGTTTGTAAATCTTTGGATATTTTTATGTTTGGAAGTCTGGAAATATTTAGAATTTCATAGTAATCTTTGAAAATGTTTCCCAACCTTAGAACTTTATCCTTGGAAATTTATGGAAATCTTCGATCATTTTTAGAAATCCTTGATATCTTCGAATTCGTTGACGTCTTTAAAAACTGGAAATCTTTAAAAAATTAAAAAAATCTTTTAATCTCCGTGAAAAACATGTGAAGATAAAATTTAGAAGAATACATGCAATTATCACCAACTGTGATCCATCGGTATTTATTCCATAATTACTAGATCCTATAAAGTGGTCATTGCATGCGACAGCTATCGAATTCTCTTTTAGGTTCATCACTTCTTTAAACATGTACTTTAACGTCATGTTCCTCTTTTCGTAACATATGTATAATGTAATCTTATATATTTTTTTTCATTGATTAAATTTTATTAGGTACAATATTTATCCATATTTCAGTTATGTATATTCTTTATATTTAGCATTTTATGTTTCATGTGGTTAATTATAATTTAAAGAGGACGAAATGAAATTGACACCACTATGATTCGATAATTTCCTTAAAAATATATTGACATTAAATCAATATTGCCCTCTCTATTTCCACTAGAAGTTAATAAAGTTGTACAGTTGTAGGTTACATTTTATAGCAAAACTGAAAAAAATATACATATACGCTATTGTACTTTTGTCGTCAACGCGAGTTCGACAGGCAACGGGAAAAAGAGTCAATTAATTCGCAACAAAGGAGGCGTCAGTTTCGCACGTTTTCAGCGTACGTCGCGGTGGCCAGCGGAGAGCGACAGGGTAACGAAGGACCGACGATGTGGCGCTTGCGGCGTCTTGACGTTAAATGACGTGACGTCAAAGCCCCGACGCTCTACCCCGCCCGCGGCGAGAGAGACAATTGCCTCTGGATAAGGCAGTATATCAGTCCGGCGGCGGACTGCGGAAACGTCACGCCAAACTGTGTGCGCGCGTCGTGCGGCGCGTTACCAGTGACGTCCAGCTGCCGCGTGCCCGCGTAAAATTATTTGAAAGCTTAATTGTGCGGCGAATTCGCACCTTTTGTTCCTGACGCGAAGTAATCGCCTTTCTTCCAATTTCTTTTTCTACAGTTTACCGATCGAATGAGTATTTATGTGATGCTCTCGTTAAGTGCTGACAAGTGTCCCAATATGTCACACGAATTAAATTTTCCAATTTTACAGAAAATAAGTTAGGAATTAAGTCATGAGTTTAATTGGGCGAAGAAAAAGAGATCTTGGCCGAATTATGCAATTAAAAAGTATTTACCTAATAGATTGCGTAATGATTTATTTGTAATAATGACAAATATGTAATGAATACCTCTGGTAGAAATCGCCAATTTTTAAGTTATTTAAAAACCAGTTTTTAGCCCGTTACTGGCTAATTACTTCTCGAATTACTTTCTACTTTTGGTCTTTGAACAGTAGTCAGTATACGGCTACTGTCTACTAGGGACTTTACTTCATTAATGTAGAAGAAGGAAGTGTTGAAATAAACCAATCATGTAACAGCTAAGGTCTGATTGACAATAGATTTCGATACTTTGATTTTTAGTAATGCACTCGATCCGCATTTGTCATTAAAGAACCTACTGAAGTCCCAGTTGTTAACTACATTATGTTCTAGTATAAATTTTGAAAGGTGATATCTAACGAGTTTAACTAGTGAGTATGGATAAATAAGTTTTTTTCATAAAAAGTATTGAATGTCTAGAAAAAATACGAGCTGTCATCCTTCTTTATAGTACTGGTAGGGTTAAATGGAGCATATTTTTTTTATAAAAAGTATCTGATTCCGTAACTTCATTTTTTTTACCCTAATAATGAATAAAGTCTACTTTATTGATAATTGGGATGAAAACATACGTAAGGATAAACTGGACATGCTTACATACGTACGTACTTACGTACTTACATATATAGGGGAGAGCGGGGCATAGTGGGCTACGCATACGCTTTTTTAGAGGCGTATTGTGGGCCACCTGCTCATCCAAATTTAATCTGCAACCCTTAAACTTAAGGTATCGTACCAATTATATGTCAAGTTTAGGGATTGCAGATCAAATTTGTATGATCAGGTGGCCTGCAATACTGCTGTAAAAAATAGTGTCCGCTGCCCACTATGCCCCGATCTCCCCTTTCATAAGTCATTACTTAAAATCACATGTTTAGTTTTCGTGGCTTATTCGCGTTTCCTTAACACACTTATAATTGTTATCGAATAAAGTAGAGCTTTGTAAGCGATTAGCTTGAAAAATTTTATATGTACCTCGGGAGTAATAGGCGATTATTACCTTGGCTGAATTACTGCTCCCGCTAAAACTCGAGCAGTAAACATCACCCTCGGAAATAATCGTCTATTTTACTCCCTTGGTGCATAAATAACTATTAGACGATTGGGTGCCTCATTTTAGGCTGCTGTTTCACTGTATCGTGTGTACAAATTGGACCCAACTCTCCGCTATAACTTACACATATACTACTTTTTCAAAATTGAAATACCATTTATTTTTTTCTTAAAAATTTAAAAAATTCATAAATTCTATCAATTTAATTAACACTAATTTAAGTTCAACATTAAAATTAATCCGTAACTAAGAAAAAATCCAAACATTAACAGAAAGATGAAAAGAAACGCGAAAGAAGTAAGAAAGCGTTGGTAGAAAGGCATAACGATCAATCAGCGACAAAGGAAGTGATCGTCGTCGTAGGCGCGTCATCGCGCCTAAAAGCATGTCGTCGACACCTCGAAGAGCGGAGAGACGGAGAAAGAGAGAGGTGGCGTCGGGGAAAAGGCGCAGCGCCGTTTGAATGCAGAAAGGAGGATAAGCCGCCGCGCGGCGCGCCACCCCCATGACACCGCCGCGCGAGACTGATGTGCGGATCCGCGCGCGAACTCGCCGCCCGTGTCGCGCGAACCCGGAGGGAAGAGAAGCGCCAGATAGAAACGTCGATAGACTCTTTTCACTCGGCGCGCGAGCCGAGAAGAATAGACGGTAATGGCGGCGTGTCGCGGCCCAACGAGTCTCAAGTTCGATGGTCAATAATTTGAGAGCGGCTGACGGTTGGGGTACCTTCCTGCGTACACGTTGAGAAAATAATCCAACGAAAATGGCGTGTCTACTAATTGTTGGTCAGATTTTTGAGGCAATGACTGCAAAAGTTTTGACCACCGGTTAGCCAACAATTGATGAGTTATGAATAGCGGTTTTGGGAACAACCAAATAAATGATAAGAAATATAGATGCGTAAACACGATTTAATTAAAAAAGTAGTAGAAAGTATTGTAGTGAAGTTGAAAATAAAATAATTTTAAGGTTAAGTAGATATACCCTAATAGGGGGCTATGCGCTCTTAATCTTAATTAGAAGTATAAGTTTACTTATTTGAATCTATTTGGGTCAAGTATGCTAACCAGGAGAGTGTCACACCTCCGGAACACCAATCTCTTGAAAACTTTGTATGGTGTTTTTTTGTACCTAAATATGAAGCCGGATACCTTTAGTTTGATCCCATAGGCCTTTCTAACTTATATGGAGACTTATACATGTTTCT
>JAXIUT010034927.1:0-13915 GCA_035586675.1 Eurytoma californica | reverse complement strand
GTAAAGTTGGAACTGCTGCGCGATGTGAATGCGATGCCACGACGCCATATGCGCATGCGCAAGCGCACCGACTCGGCAACAATGTGTTCTGAATAGGACGTCGTGGCATCGCATTCACTTGACGCGAGCGACCTCCTGCCGTGGCGGCAATAAATTTAGTTAAACTTTTGCTACGACATCCCCTTAAGGTTTCTTAAACGTAAGAGGTAATTTTCTTATCACTAAAGAAAGACTTTTATTTATAAAAATTGAATAAGAGAATGGGTACTTACCAGAATTTTCGAATTGTAAACGAGCCAACCAAGGATAATCGGCAGTAAATCCCGTGCGACTAGAAGTAGATACGACCCCACATACTTTAAGAAGATCCCTCTTCTTTTGTTCTTGGGAAAGTAGTTCTTTGCTTTTTGGTTTTTGGGGTAGCAGTTGTTTGAATCCTTCCATAAGCTTATCTGGACATTCAATTACTGTTTCTATTCCGATAGGGAAGCAATGGCAATAATAATGGTATTTGACATAATTTAAAAATGTTTGGAGGAGAGAATTTGATTCCAGCTGGTGGAGTTTTACTACTTCATTCCATACACTTGGACATTTATTCATGGGCACACATTCCCTTCGAGTTGGTCCTAAACCTGCAATAGTTAAATGTGCACTTTAATAGTAAGATCCGTAGTAAAAAATATATGTCGAAAAAAATGAAAAGAACCAAAGCTGCGCTTACAGTAACCATCTGCTGTCGACAGTGCAAGGAGCGTAAAACAAAGTGCGATGATAAAGGACTTCATTTTCTCTAGAAGCCTCTTAGTGGGATACTGCTTTAATAAAATTCGATTAAACGTTTATAAGTCAAATGCTTATCTGATAGTCACGTAATTCCATGAATTCCAACTCTCCTATGAAAGAAGTATTTTTCTTGAATTGTTTTTCCTTGAAAATATAAATTTTCGTTCAAATAATTCACATGTGCCTGTAGCACAATTATTCCATTCAAGTGTTATCGTGACGATACGTACACTTATGCAAACAATTATGAATTTTTTAGCATAAAAACCACTGATCTACAATTTTTGCGAAGCTAAAAGAAAAATATTGATGCGTGAATTAGAACTTTACCAACTAAATCAATAGTAAAGCGTATTTTATTTGACAAAAAACGGCGCGTGTAAAATACAAAAGTTAAACGTTTACGTAAGGGACTATGGGACATATAACCTATTTTCTTAGTTGTTTAACTGATAAAAAAAGAGTTTCAGATTAAAAATTATATTTATATTATATATTTATAGTATATAACATTTTTTACTCATTTTTATCCAACTGGAGTCATAATTCCATCTGGAAACTGAGATATGTGTTGCCGAATATTCTTTCCTTTCACAACAACTCCAGACACAATTTTTAATCAATTTAAATGAGGCTTGGCTTAAAATGTTTGTTTTTAATGTCATTTAGAATATTCGACAACTCTTATCTCAGTTTCCAGATGGAATTGTGACTCCAGCTGGATAAAAATGAGTAAAAAATGTTATATACTATCAATAGATAATATAAATATAATTTTTAATCTGAAACTCTTTTTTTCTCAGGTAAATAACTAAGAAAATCGGTTAGATGTCCAATAATCCCTTAAACATTTTTTTTATAACATATGCAAAGTACATCATTTTAAGGAAGTTTTTATAATAAATACTTTTTTTAGTTCCAACCCATTTTTGTCTCTCCGGTATATATACGATTATAAATTTGAATAAACTATCAAACAAACAAAACGTCATTTCAAACCTAGCCATTTTTAGAAATCCGCATTTTTAGATTGATTCAAATTTACCGTCCACCTGCAAAAGGAGCAGAACTCCCCCGAATTAGACTATCGGAGCATCGACAATTTAGCGCGTCGCGCGGCCAAAGCAACAAACACAGCTGCGCATCTTATCTCGCGGGTATCCGAAATCTGCATTACTCCAAAACAAGTCCACTCGGCTCTCCCCGCTCGGCGAAAAAAAAAAGAAGCGCCGACCTCCCCAGGAATTTCGTTTTTGCCGCGCGCTTTATCTGCGCCCGAAAGAAAGCGGATCTCCGGCGCTGGCCCGTACGCGGAACAAAACTAGTTTACTACGATGCAAAAGCGGAGGATGACGATGACGCGCCGGACTCTAACCCCGACAAACACGTATAGCGCATCGATTATTATAAACGCCAGGGGGACTACTTTGACTCGACGCCGCGGTGTGCTTGCGTTGTGATTACGCGTTCCCTCCCTCCCCCCCTCGGCACGCTCGGTTTTATTTACATCCGATGTCGCGAAATAAATTAACCGAAGAGGCGCTAAATTACGACGGGAATTTCGTGGCGTAAAAAAGAGGCTCGCCAATATTTACACGCAAAGACTTTTAGTAGCTTTTTTGCGCGACGTTGGGAGACCAAAAATTAATAGGTTGGAATTTTTGTAAGCTCTGATCGATAGTAACTTTGCTTTCTTCAATATTCTCTTTAGAATATAGTATTAGGTTTTTCGAAGTTTTCTAAGCATTTTGCTTGGTGAAAAGATGTAAAATGCAGTAATTTGAAGATGCAGTAGTTTGAAAATTTCTCCCCGCTCAAACCCAAAGTTTTTTTAACAACGCTTGAAATGCACGTTTTTGTTTGTACGCCACTTTTTGGAGAGAACAGAGGCTCATTTAATGCCCGAGTTGAAAACAAAATTTGAATAAATGAGTTATTTAAAAACATTTTCATTTAGTTAAAAACCAATTTTCTGTTCTTTATCGGACATTAAAAGTAATTGGTCAAAATAATAGAACTCGGAAAAGTTTGTTATCGTCAAAACTGATAATAAATCGCTTTTTGAAGCTATAAATAAAAGTCACTCCACTATTTTTAAGGAAAATTTTTTAGTCGCAAAACGAAATCCATCATTTCCATCTTACTAATCGGTTATTCTCATTCTATTTTTAGTTAAATGTGATAAGTCTTTGCATGGAAAGAAAATTTATTACTTAAAAGTTTACGAATTTCTGTCCTCGGTAAAATCAAATTATATTGATAAAAATATATTATATTTTAATGACGTTAATGATGTTAATGAAGTAAATTAGTTTAAGTATGAGCGAATCTTTACGCAAGGTTAAATATAATTTTAGAAATAACTATTCTACTGCTTTCAAAAAACATTGAACTTGAAAAAAATGGTAACCGCTTCCTGCATAATTTATCGCTTCTGACACTTTTTTGATAACAAATTTTTGAAAAAAATATTTAAACTGCGGACAATATTCAAAATTTAAAATGCTCATCCTGATCTTTTGAGGGACCATTTTGCTTTCTCCTATACATGAAACTCTGCAATAGTGAAAAATGTTAGAAATGTATTTTGAGATGAAATTCAGAATTGGTTAATAAATACCAAATTTATTAAAAGTTTCATGTGTAATTCATTTTTTTAACAGAAGAAAAGATTTTTTTTCAATATTGATTTTGTTTAAAAAACAAAGTTTCTCTACAACCGCTTTCTCACACTTTATCAGTGTTTATACATTTACACAATGTAGGTATACGTAATAGTTTAAAAATTCTTGCTTGTGCAAGTTGCTTTTAACTAATCTGCCGATATAAGTTTAAAACGCTAAATTTTTATTATCGTAAAAATTAATAGTACACCTTTTAAGGTATAAATACAAGTTACCTGAACTAATTGTAAGTATCTTTTAAAGAAAAAATTTTTGCCGCAACACAATGAAGTTCATCATCACAATTTTCTTACTTATTGTTTGTTGCTCAATTCAATTGCCCCCAGCGACAGCTTTTTACTCCGATACGGTAAGAATATTAAAAAAATTAATTTTACTACTTCAATTTATTATTTCTGGTATTTTATCTGGTATATGAAATATGTATAATATATAGGTACATAGTACATTATGTACAGAATTGGAGTAGCATAATTTATATATAATTTATACACATAAACAAACATTTTGTAAATAGATTGTGTATAAAATCCATTTCTACGTATTTATTTTTTCTAGGACGCTTACAGATGTGAACACTTTAAAATAAAAACCCTTGAGATAAAGGATAATCCATTTGTTAAACCTGGTAAAAGAGATAATAAAAGTGTTTGGTACCAATCTGTTACTTGGACAAAGATTCCCCCTGGCCAAATCATAGTAAGTAATTAGTCATTTCTTCATCCTTATAATTATAGGTATGTTTTCAGGAGAAACTGCTTTCCGAGTTGTTTCATCAACAAGGAGAGTGTCAGATATGAAAAGAAAATAACATTTATAGTCAAAATGTTTATAAACCTTATTATATTTTTTTCGCTGTTTAGGTGACCGTAGATATTACTGTTCACGACAGGGGGACACCAAAAAAGGTTCCAGGCCGCGAACCATTTGACCTTTTCTTGGTCAATGCGAAAGAAACAGATGGTAGTTTTGCTAATTTAATGCGCTTTGCACTAGGAATTCCCAGATTTAGCAATCCAGTAATGGTAAATATCAGTTCATTTATGTAAGAATTTCATTAAATAGGGGAAAGCGGGCCATGAGGCAATAAGAACCTTCGGGACATAGTGTGCCACCTCATTAAATGTGTTTTATTTACTGCGAAAAATACTTCGTAACAAGTTTCATTCAAACTAAAACCTTTTAAAAGAGGGTCATTATTACGTTGATGTATCACTAAATATAATTTTTGTCTTCTTCTTTATCATTACTGGACCCGAAATGGAGACACTAGTCGTCCAGTTCTTACGGCCAAATATATAATTTTGCTATGCACCAATACGTCAATGTAATAATGATATTCTTTCAAAATGCTTTATTTTCAATGAAACTTGCTACGAAGTATTTTTTACAGCAAATGAAACATTAAATGGGGTGGCTCACTATGCCCCTTTATCCCCTACTAGGTATACACATTTGTCTATTTTTAATATAAATGTTTTTTTCCTATACAGGGAGAAAGAACACTCGATCCACAGATGTTTTCTGCTAAACCCTGCACGGTATTTTACTTAAACGTTTTCCCTTATTTTCCTGAACATCAATATACGTATGAATTTACAGTGACGGCTAAAGAAGGTGGAAAGGCTTACAAAATACTAAGTGGGTCACTGATTAAACCTGATGAATAAAATATACCGGCACTATCATAAAAAATTAAATTTGAATAAATTGTAAGCTGCTACTTTATAATAAAAAAAATTTATTTAATTCTAAAAATATTAATTTTTTATAAAAGTAAACTTTAGTCCCTATCTCTCCCAAACAAGCTCTCCAAATCCATCTACAACATAACGACAAGTTTTTAATTTTTTTTACATAGAATAATTTTTTTTTTTAACCAATTGAACGCTCATCCGTCCATCGTCGAAGTCGCGAGTCTGAGCTGGTCTCCCTCTCGGCCAGCTAGCCGCGGGCGCGTATCGACCCTTACACAGGGTCCGGAATTCCGGGACTCGCCGGAGAGGACCCGATAATTGTGCAGCTATCCCCCGAGGGACAGCCCAGTGACGCCTCGTAATAGGCGGTCTAGGCGCGCGTCTGGCCCGTCATTAATTTTGGACCCAATTGTCGCCCCCACCCTTTCGCTCTTCCGCTGCAGTTTGTCGCGGCGCCCCGAAAATTTGCCGAGCGTAAAAGAGCGACCCGTCTCGAAGTGACATTCAATGTCATTTGACGAGGCAAATTTCGACTCAGGCTGATTTTTCATTTTTTAATTGAAATTTTCTAATTTTATGAATTTCTGTCTTTGGTAAAGTCAAATTACATTAATTAAAATATAATATATTTGAATGACTTCTATGAAGTAAATTAGTTTTTATGCAAGCTAAAAATAATTATTGAAATATATGAAAAAAATGGTAACCGCTTCCTGCGTACTTTGTCACTTGTGATGTCATTTTCTAAAACATTGTGTCTACTCAAATATGAGCTTATAGTATACCTATGGATACCATACTTAATGGAGAAATTTTACCACTTTCTACGGGTAAAAAAAATTTGAACGCCAAAAGATAAAAGTGAACAAAAGACACCAATGAAATAAACGCATTTCCTGAAAACAATCTCGAGGACAAACAAGCGCAAAATACCAATAATACGGAGAAAAGCTAAAAAAAAGGAAGCAAACGAACTAAAATTCCAAATCGCACGCACCTCGACCGCAGCTAAATTACACGGCTCGCGTTTCGGCGCGAGAGCGCGTAACAAAACCGGCGTCGAGAGACAATGCCCCGACAAAACTCGCGGCGAGGAGAGAAAAAAAAGCCAAGGGAAGCGCCGGTACCGAATTCGCGCCCGCGGGGCCGCAACCGCGAAGCGTCGCACAATGAGATCGCCCCCCTCCGGCGCGAGTCAACGGTAAGCAGTGTCGTGCACGCGAGGAGGGACACGCGAGGTGCGCACCCCGGTCCCCCCCCTGTTCTCTATCGTCCGCGTAAAATCCTCGCGAGTTTTTCGGGGGAAAAAGGGAAAAAAAGAAGAGCCGCTGCCGGATCTGCGGTTTCGAATCCGCTCGCGCGCGATTGGCTGCGGCGTTGCGATTCTTCTTTTGGCGGCGAGGTTTCGGCGACGGGGGAGCGCCGCTTTGACGAACGAACTTACGACGTTTCGTGGAGGGACGGGCGGGTTGACTTTGATGGGATTTAGCAGTTTCAAGCGTTTTGTTAGGGAGTACAATGTGTCTTTGGGATTTTGGGAAATGATTTTTTTTATTTTTTTTTACAAATATTTAGATTTTATAAGGAAGTATTGATCGACTTTATTTATCGCAAGTATAGATGTAACCGTATCGGAATTCTAAATAGGAATTCTAAATTATTTAAAGTTAGTAAACTAATTAAGTTATTTATACCATATTCTAAATTTACATTAATAATTCAGGATTACTAAACTAGTACATATTAGACTGATGCATTAATTATTGCATGCTTTTAGTCTACAGACATAATAATTGGAATATATTTAGTCAGATATTTATTTATTTATTTATTTATTTATTTTTATACGGGCATTAGCTGCCTTTAAATACATAGTTAACAATATAATATATAAAAATAATAATTTGTAAAATACAATCCCGTAAGAAAAAGTTTTGCGCACAAATAGAATTTGTGCATAAATTTATGCATAATTAAAAAATTGTGCATACATTTGTGCATAAATGCGTGCACGGTTTTCGTCTGCCACGCGAAAACCGTGCACAAATTTATGCACAACCATATGCACAATTTTTAAATTATGCACAAATTTTATTTATGCACAAAACTTGTGCACAAAACTTGTGCACAAAACTTGTGCACAAAACTTGTGCACAAAACTTGTGCATACTTTTTTCCTACGGGATATAAAAGAATACTATAAAATATAAAGAATATAAAATATGTTATAAGATATGTTTAAATATAGATCTTGCCATTTTTATGAATTTGTAATAAAAGTGCAAATTCAATACTATTCTTTAAAATGCTACATCAGCTGTAAATTCAAATGAGAAGTGATGCGATGTGGAAATTAATTTTTCGGCACAAAGTTGTGTCGCATTCGTTTGAATCATGAATATTTCAAAAATTGCGAATTGCTGCGTCGGGTTTGAATTTATAAACAAGATAGCAGCAACCTACATGAAAAAGGCGAAGCGTGTGTACAAATGTAAATTCGTACCATTTCATTTCCGTTTGGTAACGTTTCCAGCAATAAACTGGAATGAAAAGCTTATATTACGCGCAATGACTGCTAGTGTATACATGACAAAGTTCGTGTATTATCACACTTGTATCATCTCCTCTTCGCAAAATTCAAATATTACAAAACAGCATGGATGAACAAAATTAATTAGGAAATACAAACAAATTTTATTTTTAATTACATTTAATAATTTAAACTTAATCGACTATTTTCTCAACTAAGGCTCAAGTAATGATAATTAGTTTAAAAATATTTTCGATATTTAATGTATAAAGTAAAATATCGATTGCTTAATTGTTAAGTCACTAAATTGAAAAATGAAATTTTCTTCGCCAAAATAATTAATCCGCATATTCCAAGATTTTGAAAAATTGTACTCAAGCAGGATGTTGCCCCGCGGGATGCATCGCCAGAGCTATGCCGCGGCGCGCGACACTTGTCACCGCGCAAAAAAAGCGAGGCATCACCGGATTTTTCGGGGACCTGTTCGATCTCTCTCCCCGACGTGGGATCCATTGGACTTCCACTCGTATAAAAGCTCGGCTCCTCGCTGCCATCCTCAGTCGCATCTTCGCTGGTATCTCCACGAGCAGCATCTCAGCTCAGTCTACAGCTACCTACGGCACTTCCGTAACTACACACTTACTCAAGGCTTCAATATGCAGGCTAAGGTAAGGTTCGACAGTCGGCACTGCGAGTGCGGTTGCCAGCTTCGAGGGGTTTTAGTGTGATTGGAGCAGTTTTCTTTTATTCTTGGCAGTTGATTGAATTGAAAGTGTTTTATTTACCGAGAGTTTTTATTGGATGAGGAACTTCTGCTCTTTCAAATATAATTTTTTTTTATTTCGTAAAAGATCTATAGTTTTATTTGAGGTATAAATAAATTCAATATTGAAATTTCTTCTGGTAGTCACTCATTTTCATCATTTTTGAAGGTGAAGGTCGATGTTAATGAGTACACAAGGTTTTATTAAAAAAGTCGTGCGACGTTTCGATACTTTCGATAACAAACATCCTGACAACAAAACAAAACTCCTGACGATGTTTGTCTAATGATTTTCAACTAAACCTAGTGTTTAAAAAGGATAACAATCCAGTTATCGAAACGTCGCACGACTTTTTTAATAAAACCTTGTGTATTCATTAACATCGACCTTCACCTTAAAAAAAAAAAAAAAAAAAAATTCAATATTGATTCCACAAGATAGTAACTTAAATGAATGTAACTCGTATGAAGTGCAATTTTTATACAGCAACAAATTATCGCCTATCTTTTAATCGAAATGTCCACTTAATTTAAACAATCGTTAAATATCGCAACCGAATTTTTCAAAGTAAAATTTCAATTCTAAAAAGTCGCGTACCAAAAAATAATTCAATTAAAGCAGCGCAGTAAGTTCAAAGAGACGCAATCGTTCCAGGTAATAATTCTTTTGGCCCTGGTGGCGGTGTCCCTCGCCGACGACCTGGCCGAACCGAAGCACGTCGAGGATGAGAAGACGGCAAGCCCGATCGAGCCGAAGCACGTCGATGACTCGAAGAAGGACAAGCGAGGCCTGCTGGACCTCGGCATCGGCTACGCCTCGCCTTACACCGTCGTCTCCGGACCCTCCGTCGTCACCACCGGCGTGCACACCAACACCGTCATCACCAAGGAGGTGCCCGTTGTCGTGCACCATCCCGTCGCCGTTCCCGTTGAGAAACCCGTGCCTGTCATCCAGAAGGTACTACTTGTTTCTGTTCTTCAATTTTCTAAGTTTTTTTTTTTAATTTAATAGCTTATTGCAAAATTCAACTCTCTAATTATAAAAATGTGCAATGATTTTAGAGAATGTGAATAGTGCAGACTTGTTGTATGTGAAAAGTCGTTCATTTATTTAACATGCGAATGACTTTTCACTTAATTTCACATTTTCAGATTTACATTGTGGTGTACACACATAGCATGGAATATTTCTGTATTATTTCTGTAATATTCTGTAATTCAAATGTAATATTACTGAAATATTGCTATGTCCGCCTAATCCACATGAAAGCAATATTTCTGAAATATTACTTTGAAATATTTCATGTAATATTTCATGTAATATTTCAGAAATATTACTATAACGCTAATTAGGCGAACATAGCAATATTTCAGTAATATTACATTGGAATATTTCATGCTAAGTGGGTATATCGGTGTAGTGTATGAATTCAAAAAGATTTTTTATGCAAAGACTCAATTATTTTATTTTATTTTATTATTATATTTATAGTTAATTAGTGAAAGACTCGAACAAAAACAGTTCACATGTGTTGTAAGGTCTGTTACTCCACAGAACACTTCACAAAAAATTGAACGATGGGAGTAATTTTTGCTCGTTTAGATCATTCGAGTCAACTTTCATAATATAAATTATATTTATATCTTTTTTACAATTAAGGAAATTTATTTGTTTAAAACGTCGATTTTATTGATTCTATCTAAATCCGGTTTTCAACAAGTCACGCAAACGTACAGAAAGTAAATAAATATTTCCCACTTCCTTTGCGTGCAATCGGACTAAAAATACAAAGCTCTTTCAATATTAAAAATCGATCGTCGCGCTACGAAAATAATACCGAAGAAATAATACATTTACTCGTTCACCAGGTCGCAGTGCCGGTAGACCGTCCAATCGCCGTGTCGGTGCCCAAACCCGTGGCGGTGGAGGTGTCGAAGCCGGTGGCGGTGCCAGTCCACGTCCCCGCAGTCAAGCACGTCGTCCCCGCGTCCTACCAGCTCGTCAAGCACTTCGCCGTGTCGGCGCCGCTCACTCACACCTACGTCGTCGAGAAGCACCACGCGCCCCTCACCACCTACACCGTATACAACTGAGCAGCTCACCCTGAGCCTCGCCTCCAACTACCTCAAAGTCACTGGTAGCAAGTGCACGAAGAAATGTAAACGAAATTTTAAAAAATATTGTTCTTAGCGAGGATATCGACGAGAGTCGTGCGTGTGATTTTACCTTTTGTCAATGGTTTCATAACTTTCATTTGAATAAACTCATTTTTTTGCAAAAATTTATGTATATTTTCTAAATTTTTGGACTTTCCTTTTTTTTATTTGCTATGTTGAGTATCTAAACTAATTCTAAATAATAGTTTACCAACTATTCATTGCATTTTAGCAATATTTAAATGAGTATTTGTAATTTGACATCACAAGAGGACGCATTAATACTACAACAAAATTTAATCGATTACAATTATTTATATTTTTTATAAATTTAATTTCAAATACAAAACCAACAATTGAAAGAAAAATCAGCTGCAATACGTTTACCGCAAAAATTCACTCTACTTATACCTATAACCCGTAAGAAAAAGTTTTGTGCATAAATTTATGCATAATTAAAAAATTGTGCATACATTCGTGCATAAATACGTGCCTGCCACGCGAAAACCGTGCACGAATTTATGCACAACCATATGCACAATTTTTAAATTATGCACAAATTTTATTTATGCACAAAACTTGTGCATACTTTTTTCCTACGGGTAATCGCTTGAAAAAGCACATTTCACTCGAGCCAATCGATTAATCGAATAAAGCACGAAAGTGTAAAACAACCGCACAAATAAAGCAATGATATAAGGGAATTGTTATTCAGAAATCCGAGTGCACTTTGTACCGGCATTTATGCAAGAGGTCAAACTTGCGAGCCGTTATCTGCACGAATCGATCGGAGTACACCTGCGGTAGTCGGACGCGAGCGTGGGAGCAAATCGCGCCCGACATCCGATCGTGGAAACGATAGAGACGGCGATTGTACTCCTGTACCTATATATATATATATATACGTGTATGTACATAGGATGCTGCAGCTCCTCTCGGCGTATCACCCTCCGGCGCACCTGCGCCGCGTTCGCTCATATTTTATCGCGATGCGCCGACAGCCAGGGATACTCTTGATTTTATTTCATCGCCAAATAGCGAGAGCTTTAGCATGCTTTTTTTTTTAATTTTGTGCAGTAGCTTTTGAGTGATTGGGAAAAGTGATAGGTTTATCGAATCCTCGCTGAATTTAAGAGGGTGGAAAAATATCAGTCACTGAAAAGCGAGTTTCTCGGAGCTTCGATTATTGGCTCACTTTTTAATCGGGCTGGGAGACATTTTCACTAGAGGAAGTTTAAATAATTAAACTTATTCGTCATGACTTAATTGGGTTTTCTGCTAAATTCAGCGGAATATTCTTCCTTGGCGAGTCGTGAAGCTATATAATAACTATAGATAATAGTACTAAAATAAAATTATCCAGAATCGCATGAACATCTCAACATCTCACATCCGGACGCTATATTTACAAACTTCAACGAATGAAAAATTAAAATGTCATTCATCTGTCCTATACTTCTACCGATAAATCCGTCAATACTTCGCCTTCGAATCAAAACTTCTATTTTTTATAATAAAAGTTGCCGTAAATTTTAAATTGCAGGAAATTGATAAATTCGTAGAATAATGTTACCTCATCTTATAACTCCAACAAACTTATTTTTAAAATTTTATTAAAAACATGGTTATGTACAAAAATAACAATTACAACAATACAATGAAAAACGCAACAAAACATCAGAAGAAAAAAAATTTGATGGCATGACACGATAACATACAAATTAACATAATGAATCTAAAACAATCGATATCTTAAAAAAAAAAATGCGCATCGACTGATCACTGTGAAAGCTTCGGCATCCAGTCTGCAGTAAATTAGCCCGAGACATCATTCAAGCTCCATCTATAATAGAACTCAGCTAAAAAATCATTTTTACGACTTTCCGCAAAACCTCAAAAAATGTCAATTTTATCACCGCTCGCTCCGAAACATTCCATCAGCAAAACACTCGTGACCAAGTCCCAATAGGCCCCGGGCATGATTTTTTTTATTGCCGCGGTTTAAGTACTAATTTTGACAGAAAAAAAAGTGAAACTTCCGAGTGATCGGAGATTTACTGCTCTAAGGCGTCGTAGTCCGGCTGCGACGGCCGGAACTGAGCGTAATGGTACTGGCTGGCCGCGACCTGTTGGGTTTCCGCCTTATCTTCGCTCTCGTCGCCCTCGGCTACGCCGTCCTTCAGATCGAAGTCCGACGTTTTGGCGTAGAGACCCGCGTGTATGTCGTGCTGGAAGCAAGCGAATTCGCCGAGTTAATGGGCTAAATTACATGCCTTGAGTGGTAGTTATACTTCATTTCTATGAATTAATGGCGTTTAGTGATAATTTTTTTAATTTTGTTTATTTAAAAACTTGCAATTTTTTATTAATAACAATGATACTTAAGAATTACGATTTCCGTAGAAGCATTACAAAGGGACGTAATTTTGTTTATTTAAAAACTTGCAATTTTTTATTAATAACAATGATACTTAAGAATTACGATTTTCCTGGAAGCATTACAAAGGGACGTAAGCGGGGTAAGAAACAATTTAAGCTAATAACCGTATGAATTTAATTTCAGGTAACAAAAATCATTATGTTTAGTGAAAAATGTTTTTTACATAATTCTTAATAATTGTCCTTTTTAAAATTCACTCTAAACTACTGTACTTTTGATATTCATATATTCATTATCGTAAGATTGACGCGTGTAAAAATACGTCGGACATTAATCCCTCCGGAAAATGACCGTACAAAATTTCGAAGCGCTTAGTGCATTACCGAGCCCCGATACGATCTATGTACTTTAAGTGTGAGAAAACGGTTTTTTAATGAAGGTATCAGATCATATTGTAATGAGCGGAAAAAAAGATGTCTTCGATAAAAAGGCAAGATGTTTTGTAGAATATAATGCGCGTTTATTATTACTGCTATGAATAATGTATCCACTCAAATTTTTTTTACTTACTTTTAGTATTCGGAACACAGGCGACTGAAAAATCGCGATAACTTTTTTTAAGTACGAAATACGTAATTATCATTCATTTGACTTTTAAGGTCCGTACGATAAAATCAGTATAGTTTGCAAAGATATTACGAACACAAGTTCAAATGCTAAGTGCGGAAAAAAATTTTGTTTACATAAGTAAACATAAGGTTTTATTTGATTACACAGCCATTATATTGTATAACCCTCGTGTACGTTTCAGGTACGTACATGAACGATCAGCTACCTACCGATTACACTATGGATCAAATACAGGTTAGCAAAAGTTAGGTCCATTCTGAGACTGGCGGGTGAAAAAAGAGGCCAAAT